>JANDJZ010000509.1:0-34306 GCA_027943245.1 Acanthamoeba sp. SK_2022b | reverse complement strand
GCAGCACGCTGCTCTTTCACGCGATCCTCCCACGCCCGCACTTGAGCCACTAGCGCTCCCTCGTCCCCTTCACAGGCCACCCCGCCGTTGCTGCTGCCCACTTGACCGCTACACCCATAATCTTTCTCCACAAGGAGACATGCGTCAACTCCAGACAAACAACGACGATGGTGAGGAAGTGGTACCAAATTGCATGCTCGTTCAAGTGTGTGCCGTGCACGCTGACTGCTTTACACAAAGCCTAATGGTTTGCTCCCGGGTCCCCCCCTTGCTTCCTCTCTTTTGGCGGCAAAAAACAGCGGCTGGTTTGGTGCTGTGCCGGAGTTTAGCTGGAGATGTGGGTGGTGTGTTGCGGAAGGCGTGTGGTGTGTGGTACACCCCAATATCACCACATCACCACCACACCTCCACACCACTCCACCATCACTTCACAACATCACCACAAAATGTCACCACAAAACCACCACAACATCACAACCTATCAACAGCACCACAACACACCCAAAACCCCACAACACCACAACGCAACCATTACAACAACAACCAACAACAACAAAATCACCCCTACATCACTGCTTATCACCACACAACTCCACCACCACAACATCACCACATCACCACAACACCACAACACCACCACAACAACATCACCACCATAACATCACCACCATGCTACAACACCACAACATCACAACACCACAATGTAACTGAGATATGTAACTTCATGAGGCAGGGCTGATCCAGAGTTTTTGGTGTTGGAAAGCATTGGTAATGATGGTTGATGGTTGAGGTTGGTGGGGGAGTGGTTGTTCTGTATGATCCTAGCCCAGTAGGGGTAAGGTCTGGGGTGTGGCTGGTGTCAAAGGTCTGCAGGCACCATATTGCAGCTGTGGTGCTTAGGATATGTGGTGAGGAGGAACCCAAAGAGGTTTGGTGCGCAGGGCACTAAGCCTGAGTGACAGGGTGCATGTGGTGTGGGTGGGGGATGGTTTCTGTGCCGTGAGTATGCACCAGCAAGCACACTGCAGGCCTCATTGGGACTTGCACCCTACGTCCATCCAGAACCACCAAAGCAAAGTACAATCCCACCACACACCTACCATCAAAGACAAGCTCCAATGCGACCAGATGGAGGGCAGTCATCAACAGCCTCTCCCTCCCTGTCCCCACTGCCACTGCATTCACCTTAAACTACCACGCTCCCACACAAATCCTTGGCTTCTGCCTTGGTCTTGTTTTGTCCAGCTCTGCACTTGCATGTGGGATGTATGCAGTCTTGAGGAAGGCCATGGCATGTCTGGTCTTCACCCAAACTGGTCCACCACATCACAAGCAAGGGGGGGAAACAGGGTGGAAAAGATCAAACTGCCCTTCAGTTGGTTTTGTGGTGTTGTGGTGTTGTTAGGATGCTTGATTCAATGTAGGCCATAGCTAATAGCTGTTTTGATTTTCGTTGCAACAATGGTGGTGATTGTGGTGATGGTATGGTGTGGTTAGGTTGTGGGTGTGGTGATTTTGTGGTTGCGTGGTTGTGGTGTTGTGGTGTGGTGTGTTGTGGTGTGGTGTTGTGGTGTGGTGGTGGTGTGGTGTGGTTTTGTGGTGTGGTGGTGGTGTGGTGGTGGTGTTGTGGTGGTCAAGTGGAATGGTGGTGTTCTGGTGTTGTGGCTCTGATGGTGAAGTTTTGGACAGGGCTTTCTACATAGCCAGGCTGGCCGAAGAAGCTGTAGGTATGGTGATGTGGTAGTGTGGTTTAGTGGGGTAGTAGTGTAGTGGTGATGTTGTGATGTGGTGTTGAGTTGATGATGTGGTCTTGTCGTAGTGATGTTGAGTTGATGTTGTGGTCTTGTGGTGGTGTTGTGATGTTGTGGTGTTGGTGTGATGTTGTGGTGTTGTGGTGATGTTGTGTGTTGTTGTGGTGATGGTGGGGGTGTTGTTGTGGTAGTGGTGATAGTGTGGTGTGGTGGGGTTGTGCTGAGTGCTGATGGGGAAGTTATGTTGTGGTTTGTAGTGTGTTGTGTAGGTTGTGGTAATGTTAATGGTGTGGTGATATGGGGATGTTGTGGTGTGTTCACCACCACACAACAACAACAGCACAACCTCACACCACCACAAAACCACCACAACAACAGAACCAGGACAGCACTGGAACACCACAACAACATCCTCATAACATCACCACAACACCCACAACATCCCCACAAAATCACCGCAACACCACAACAAAACCTCATCATCCCTCCAACACCATCACGCCACCACCACAATAACACACCAAAACCACCACAACATCACCACAACAGCACCACAACACCAACCACACCAGCACAACACCACCACACACCACAACACCACACCACTACCATAACACCACAACACCACAACACCACCACAACACCACCACAACATCACCACAACATCATATAACCACAACACCACACCACCACATCGTCCCCACAACTCCACTACCACCACAACATAACCACAACATCACCACAACATCACCGCCCCCACCACCACAACACCACAACACCACCACAACACCACACCACTACCATAACACCACAACGTAATCACAACACCACAATCATCATCAAAACACCACGATCACCACCACAACACCATCACCACCACACCATCACCACCACACCATCACCACCACACCACCACAGCATCATCACAATATCACCACCTCACCACCACTACAACACCACCACCACAACACAACACCATACCAGCACCACCACAACCTCACCAGCACCAAAACAACAATACAACATCACCACCATGATGTAGTTGGTGTTGTTTTGTTGTGGTGTTGTGGTGAAAAAATCAAGTACTACATTGGGGGGTGGTGATTTTGTTTTGTGGTGATTTTGTAGTGGTGCTGTGGTGGTGTTGTGGTGATGTGGTGATGTTGTGGTGGTGTTGCAGTGGTCTTGTGGTGGTGATGTTGTGTTGTGGTGATGTTGGGGTGTTGATGTTTTGGGGGTGATGTGGTGGTGGTATGTAGTGATGTTGTTGTGATTTTGAGGTGCTGTGGTTTTGATGTTGTGTTGTTGTGTGGTGGTAAAGTTGTTGCAGTGTTGTGATTATGTTATGGATGTGTTGTGGTGATGGTGTGGTGTTGTGGTCATGCTGTTGTTGTCATGCTGTGGCTGTGCTGTGGTGATGGTGTGGTGTGGTGTGGTGTTGTGGTCTTGTGGTGATGGAGTGGTGTTGTGATAATGGTGTGATGGTGTTGTTGCATTGTGATGAGGTTGTGGGAGAAAGTGGTGTGGTGTGGGGTTGGTGTGATAGTGGTGATGTTGTGGTATATCACAACCTCATCACAACACTACAACTCCACCACCACTACACCACCAACACACCATCACCACACCATCACCACACCATCACCACACCATCCCCACAACACCATCACCACAACACAACACCACCATCACCACAACATCATCACCACAACACAACACCACAACACTACCACAACACTACACCATCACCACATGACCACAACACCACCACTAAAACATCACCACACACAACAACACCACACCTACCACACCATCACCACATCATCACCACACCATCACTATCACACCATCACCACCCACGACAACACCATCACAACACCATCACCACCCACGACCACACCATCACAACTTCACCAAAGCCACCAGCACAAAATCACCACCACCGCACTACCACAACATCACCAGTAGTTGTTGTGTAGTTTATACATTGCAAAGGTGACCTCTGCTGGCAGGCTGGGTGCGCGAGTCTTCAAAGGGCAGTGGGAGACAGCCGAGATGGCAGAAGCTCTGGGTGTGCTTCCAGGGCTATATCTTCAAAGTTTGTGTGCGTGGAGTCACTGTGTTGGGTGTGAATGATTGGGCCCTTGCCAGCATTGTGGGCTTCGTCATGTGGGCTCCTGGAGACTGGAGACTGCGCATGGGGCTGGAGGAAGAGGCCGTTGAACCACTCAGCCTGCCTGTTGACGTGATCGGCGATGGCTTCTCTGGTTTTGTAGGCGGGTCAGATCAACCTCTTTGTGCCGCCCTTCTACCCAATGCTGCGGGCGCTGAGCCACTTGTTGCGTCACGAGCAGTGGGGTTGATCGTGGTGCCCCGATGGGAGGCTCAACCTTGGTGGCCTGTTCTGATGCGGCTCTCGACCCGTGCAATCACCCTGGACCGCGGCGCTGAGGTCGGCCGAGTGCGAGCCCACGCGGGGGCAGTAGGCCATGGAAGCGCACATGAGCAACGCCGCCCACTTGCTCGAGTGGCTGGACTAGCCTCTGGGCAGGCCGAGCTGTTGGCTGGTCGTCGCACGGCTTCCCTGGAGGCTCTGCGCGCCAACGTGACGCGGTATGGCACGTTTGGCTGTGCGAAGCTTTGCTGGGGGCCTTCGAACCATGCACCGCGCTTTGGAGCTCGCTGCCTTGCGCATTGGCAACGTGACCTGGTCGCCTGATTGTGGACTGTTGTGGGTGTTGTGACGCTGTGGTGTGGTGTAGTAGTGGTTTGATGGTGACGTAGTGTTGTTGTTGTTTGTTGTTGTTTGTTGTTGTTTGTTGTTGTTGTTGTTGTTGTAGTGGTGGGGTGGTGATGTTGTGGTGAGGTTTTGGGGATGATGTGGTGTGTTGTGGTGATGAGGTGGCGTTGTGGTTGGTGATGTGGTGTGGCTGTCCTGCTGTTATTTAACTTGGTGCAGAGAGCATTGAAGTTCTGGGCCATTATGTTTTTGCACTCACTGGTACTCCAGTGCTGCTTGCACCCCATGGCCAGCTCCTTGGCGGGCAGTGCCTCAATGGTGGCTGGAAGCTCAAGGAAGGTCACCTTGGTGGTCTTGATGGTGGTTGGTTGAGTAGTGGTAGTTGTGGTAGTTGTAGGTCAGGTAATGATGCTACCTACACCAACTCTCTTTTTACAAGCTCTATGCCCTGTCTGCACAAATTTTTGCTAGGGCATCTTTGTTGTGGACTACCACCTTAACTCTTCATGTGGGACATCTAACCACAGGGTCTCTACAATTCCTGAACATTACCTCCTTCTTATAGGGCGTTTCTGTCAGGTGGTATCACTTCACAAATTATCAAGAGAACTCCCTCTGTACAATCCCTATCTCCACTTTCATAAAGTTCTACACATGTGATATCTCAACATTAGTTGACCAAACACACTCATCACATGCCTTGAAAAACCTTTCCTTCTATCCAAACCACGTCATATGTGTTCTTTTCCAAAGTAAGTTGCATAACTTGGTGTTCAACTTCCCTTTCTTCCACATCCAACTGAAGCATGTGACAACTCCCATGTTTGGCTGGCCTCCTTCTTTGATTGTGGGTGATCACTTGCCTGACAGCACCATCCATCTGCCAGTTGCAATGACCTGGAAGGATGTTCACACCATCTGTTTGCTAACCACTCACCTGACACTCTCCTTACTTACCCCCCTTTGTCAAGCACATTGCTGCCCATTTCACAAATGTGAAGCTGCCCATGCTCCTTGCCTGGGCAAGTGCACCACATGCTTGGAGCGCCAGAAGCTTTGTTTATGGGCTAAGTCAGCTGCTGAAGCTGCTGCTTATCTTGCCTGTAAAACCTTACACCTCAACCTTGCTTGTTCAGCCAGCCAACACACTTTACATGAAATATATACTCAGTACTAGCTCTTTCAACCTTGTTCTCTGGAGCTCAACCCCCTTGTATGTACAGCTTTTGAGCCTGATGGGTGTACTTCCCACTTCAAAAAGGAGTCGCATCACTGTCTCATTTCTTGAACACTGTTGTGGTGTTGGTGGGATGTTGTGGTGTTGTTGTGGTTTTGTGGTGTGGTGTGGTGCTGTTGTGGTGATGGTGTGGCGATGTTGTGGTGATGGTGCAAGAATTAAGTGGGTGTGCTCATGGTTTCAGGCCAATCCTTGTGTGGTTTCTGTGGGGTCATCATCCATCTTGATCTTGGCCAGGACGTCCACATACACACACAACCATCACCATGTCCAGGTCGAAGGAGAGGAGGCGCATACTGGTGGGAGCTGGTGGTAAACCATCCCAAACAAACAGGTCCTGGCTGCACAAAAGGGCCAACATTGGCAACCGGTACCCCTTATTTAATTCTGGGCGGACTTCTCGACATGCGCCCTCTTCTCCTGCAGACGGCGAGTGCGGGTGGCCTCTCGGGTCTGGGCCTTCTTGTAGCCGACCCACATCTTCCTCTTCTTCTTGGAGAGGAGCATGAACCGTGCCTCCTCTTCCTCCTTGGCGGTGGTGTCGGGCAGCCTTCTCTTGGCCCTCACCTTGGCTAGCTCCTCATCGGTCGGAACATCGGCCTTCTTCTCGCGCTGCAGACTGGCCATGTACTCCTCCTCCATGGCACGCAGCTGTTCCTCCTCGGTAAGGGGCCTTTGCGAAGGGTCGCCTCCCGCTGCGGCGGAGACGACGGGGGCCTGTGCTTTGAGGGCAAGCAGCTGCTCGCGACGAGCCGGCACATAGCCTGAGACCAGAAGGACGCACACCGGTGAATACCACACACATCACACACACATCACACACACATCACACACATCACACACACATCACACACACATCACACACACATCACACACACATCACACACACATCACACACACATCACACACACATCACACACACATCACACACACACACACAGAGAGAGAGAGAGAGAGAGAAAGAAAGAGAGGAGACCAATATATGAGGTACGTGGGCGATAGGGTCTTCATACCTTCGATTTCGTCGTTGACAAAGGGCGACAAATGGGCCGGCAGCGTGGCCCCAGGGGCATACTCGTGGACGGGAAGGAGCAGGCACATGTTGGCGCTGTCAAAGACCCACTGCGGCTGCACGTACTCTCTGTTTGCGATGCGTTTCTGGTGGGCGCGATTGGTGGGCTCCCGTAAGTCCAACAGTTGGGCCTTGTGGAGCCTCAGGTACTGCCGAGCCAAGAGAGAGGCGGTGACGTGCGCACCAGCATCTCGGGCGGTCGGTCAACGATCTCGTGGGTGATGCTTGCATCGCTCTGCCCTTCGCTGCTGGACTGTCCGTCCTCCCCCTCGTACGACACGCGACCACCAAAGCTCTTGATCACGAACTCAAGAGACTCCCGCACGGCGTCTGGGAATCGGGTGAGTGGTGGTGGTGGTGTGGTGGTGGTGGTGGTGGTGGTGTGCAACGCGTGTTTGAGAGGCTCCTGTCAGCGCCTGTGGGAGGAGGAGGAGGAGGAGGAGGAGGAGGAGGAGGAGGAGGAGGAGGAGAGGAGTGTGGTGTGTGGTGCTCACCTCGCGGGATGCCCAAAAGTGCAGCCCAGCGAACAGCTTGCCGTGTTGATCGCTGTGGGCAGCGGTAGGCTGTGCGATGCGTTGTTCCGTGGCACTGGAACCTTGCGCCTCGCTCTCCAACTTGGCAGCCGTGTTCTCTTCCGAATAGGTGTCGTCTGTCTCCTCCTGCACGCAAAACCAAAAACGCGCGCGCGCGCGTGTCGGTCACTCCACATTCACACGAGCACGTTTGGGGGGGGAAGGCAGGTGCTGCTCGCACCACCAAAAAGGTGAAGGCGCCGAGCTGCGAGCTTGTAGGAGGGGTGAAGGAGGCGCGCGCGCGCGAGGAAAGGAACGGTAGAGGGGGGAGGGGGGGTGAGTGGGCGGGCATACCCTCTCGTCGGGAGTGGCCTCGGCGGCGGCGGCGGCTGTCGGCAGCGGGTAGGCCCCCGTGCTCGGGTCAGCCACGGGGGGGTAGTGCAGGCCCAGCCCCGAATAGAGGCGGAAGAGCACGAAGCCCAGCAGGGTCTCGTAGAACTCGAGGAAGGTGATCATCACCCTGTAGTCCACGTCTTTGGGCACCTGCGCATGCGCCCCCCACCCCCACGCGGAGGCACACGCCGTGTCAGGCAGGACAAGCCCTGGCCAAGGACCGGGAGAGAGGGGGGGGGCAAGCGGGAGGGGAGAGGGGGGGGGCGGTACGTAGTTGCTGAAGCGGTAGGGGACGAGCCAGGTGAGCGGCTGGCCCTGGACCTCGGCCTGGTAGTAGATGCCCTTGATGGAGAGGAAGCTCTTGCGGAGGCTGTGGGAGGCGGTGACGTAGTGCTGGAACTCCTTGGCGAGCCGCTTGCAGTTGCGCACGCGACTGGCGTGGATCTTTTGCGAGGGCGGAAGCGCGGCCCAGAGGTGCACCAGGCTCAGCGCGTCGTCCAGGTCCCTCAGCGCGTCCGCGAACGTGGGGTACCTGCCGCGGTTGGCGTTGTTGCCACACGTGGCGGGGTCGTCAGTGGTGCACCGCGCAACACCTGCCCTCACCCCGTCGCCACACACACGCACGCGCGCTCTCTCTCTCTCTCTCCCGTGTTGCCTGCGCGCGCGCGCGCGACCATGTATGAAGAGAGGGCGGGAGGGGCGGGAGAAGGGCGCACCTCTCGCGCACGACGTGGTCGAGCTGGTAGGTGGGAAGTGCCTTGCGTAGGCGCTTGAGAGTGTACTTGTCCTTGCGACCCTTGGCCCGCCCGATCTTCTTGGAGAAGGCACGCTTCTCGCGGAACTTGGCCAGCAGAGGGTCGTGCATAAGGAACAAGATGTCCTTCTTGAGGTAGTAGGTCTTGGACTTGCCCTTCAACTTCTTTGTGCTGGGAGGGTCGCGAGGGAATATGCCCTTCAAGATGCACAATTTACTGAAAGAAGAAAAAGAGAGTTTTGTTCATCAAGATGATGTGTGTTTAGTTGACAAAACTACTTCATGCAAAAAAAACAAACAAAAACAAAAAAAAAACAAAATCACATCCATGATTTTAAAAAATCACATCTATGATTTTAAAAAATCACATCTATATGATTTTAAAAAATCACATCTATATGATTTTAAAAAATCGCATGTAGCCAGAGATGGGAGTAAGTACCGGAAGTCCTGCAGGCTCACCTGGAGCTTCTTCATGGCGCGTGCGCGGGTGACATACTGGGTGGCAATGCCACTCTTTCCCCTCTTCTTGCCGATACCCATGCTGTGTATACTCCTTCTTGGTCTATCCTGCTCCGGCTCCGGTGTCTCTTTCCTCTCTCTCGAAGGACCGGCTGCTGGCCGTTGTCCACGGGGAAAAATGTGGGAAGGGGGCCGGAGAAATGGTTCGCATTTTTTCGTATTTCTCGGTGTGGTTGTGTTGTTCGAGAGAGAGAGAGAGAGTGAAGATGGAGCAGCAGCGCAAGCAGCGGGGTGCCGGAGCAGGCGGCAACGCCACCGGCGGTGCGGAGGCCAAACGGACGGTTGTACCTCCAACCCACCACTTTGTGCTTCGTACGGAGCGTGAGGCGCAGCTCTACGCGCTGACTCCCTCCGCAGCCTCCCCCCCCGAAATCACCAAAGATGACCGCCTTCGTTTGTACGTAGCTCTCGCTTTTTGCTTTTACACTTCTCCAAAAACCCACAAAACAAACAAACAAGAAAAAACAATAAACAAAAAAAAAAAAAAAAACACCGCGACCCGCGCGGCCGCTTACTTGCGGTCATTGATGCAGGGAGGGCCCGCACGTGGTCGAGTTCAGCGTGGACGGGAGGCTGGGAGCGGTGGCCCACGAAGGGGGCGTGGCGATCGTGGAGTGTGGAGAAGGGTGGGCGGTGCGGCATCAGCTGCCCGAAGCTGACGTGGCGGCGCTCTCGTTCTCGCCACGGGGCAGCTTCCTCCTCACCCTGGCGCGGCTTCCCTCGGCGCGCGTCGGGCAGCCCACCCCCGTCCCCGAAAAGGGCAACCTCTGCGTGTGGGACACCCGGTCTGGCCACCTCCTCGCCCACTTTCTCCACAAGAAGTCGGCCCTCGACGCCTGGCACGCTCCTCCACGCTTCTTTTTTTTTTTTTTTTTTGGACAAATCAATAAATCAATCAATAAATAAATAATAAATAAATAAATATTAATAACGATCCTGTTTTTTGTCCACCGCCACAGGCCGGTCATCAGGTGGAGCGAAGACGAGGAAATCGCCGCCAAGATGGTGACCAACGAGATCCAGTTCTTTTTCGGCAGCAACTTTGTACGCGCGTGTGCTGTGGCCCTCCTTCTCCCTCCTTCTCCCTCCTCTCGCTCTCTCGCGCGCGCCAATACGGACACGTGTGTTTTGTCTCTCGACACTGGTCGTGGCGCGTCTTCACACTGCCGCCACGGGTGTGCTGATGACCGGCAAACAAAAAACGTTTTCGCAGGAGCAAGTCACGAAGCGGATCAGGCTGGAGGGGGTCGCCAATTTCGCCTTCGCCCCCGGGGCCCTCCCCCCCGTCGTGGCGGCCTTTGTTCCGGAGAGGAAGGGAGGGCCGGGCCAGGCCTCCATCTACAAATACCCCGCCGTCGACCAGCCCGTCGCCGGTACTCTACCTTTGCGCGCTCATGTGCATTTCTCTCTCTCCCTCTCCCCCGTATATATATATATATCTTTGTGTGTGTATATAAATAATATATATATATTTCTATGATGTACATACCACGCCTGCATGCCAACGCGCTTGCCCATCAGCCAAAACCTTGTGGAAGGCCCAGACCGCCGAGCTGGAGTGGGGCCCCAACGCCTCCGGACTCCTGGTCGCCGCCAAGACGGACGTGGACAAGTCCGGCAAGTCGTACTACGGAAGCACCACCCTCCATTTCGTCTCCCCCAGGTCTGCCACGCACGCCGCCCTCGCCCTCGGTGCGCCCTCCCCCCCCTCCGCTGGGGCAAGTCGCTGCACCACCAGCAACTTATCTTCTCGTTCTCCCTCTCTCTCTCTCTCTCTACACTTTCCAAACTCTTGCGGCCAGATGAGGAGGGACCCGTTCATGAGTGGAGCTGGAGCCCCGACGGGTCCAAGTTCGTCGTGGTCTACGGCTGTATGCCTCCCCCCCCCGTTCCCTCCTCGCCCGTGGGCCCGCCTTCTTGGGACCCGCTCATCGTGATGACCCCGATGCTCGTTCCAGACATGCCGGCGCGCGCGACCCTGTTCGACGCCAAGTGCAATAAGCTTGCCGAGTTCGGCAAGGCTGCCCGCAACACTGCTCGTTGGAGCCCCTGCTCTCGCCTCCTCGCTCTCGGTGGCTTTGGCAATCTCAATGGTCAGATTGTGCGTTCACCCTTTCCCGTTGTGTGTGTGTGTGTGTGTGTGTGTGTGTGTGTGTGTGTGTGTGTGTGTGTGTGTGTGTGTGTGTGTGTGGCGGCGCAGTGCAGATCTGCAGTTCCCGCGCGCTCGCTAGCTCACCTTTCGCCCTTGGTCTGCGGGTGCCCTCATGTTGGCGCGTGCGCACGTGGTCCCACAGGATATCTGGGACGCCGACAAGGTCGTGAAGGTGGGCAGCTGCCAGGCCAGTTGCGCCTCCTCCCTCGATTGGTCCCCGGACAGCGCCTACCTCCTCGCTGCTGTCCTCTCCCCCAAGATACGCGTGGACAACGGGTGAGCCACCTGCTCCCTTCTTCTTCTTTTTCTCTTTTCTCTCTTTCCCCCCCAATCCTTTCCTTCTTGGATGAGAGAGAGAGAGAGAGAGGCTGATCAGAGAGTGCAATTGCCGGGCCTGCACAGGGTGACCGTATTCCGCTACAACGGGGCCGTCGTGGCGCACCTTGCCGTCGACAAGCTCTATCAGGTCCGGCTTCCCTCGCCCCACACGCCTGCTTGCGTTTTGACCACCCCCCCCCAAACCAACCTGCTCCCTGCCCACCGACCCCTCCCACCCACCCCCCGCCGTAAAAACCCAAGGCCGCGTGGCGCCCCGGACGGTTGGAGGATTTCTCCCTCTTCCGCATACGTCCCGCTTCGAGCAAGGCCGGCAACGCGCCCACGAGCTCCTCCTCCTCGGGGAGCAGCCCGGCGGGTCTCGGCTCTCGGGGCGGCGGCGGGTCTGCGCCCGGTGGCGCAGCGGGTCCTCCCCCTCCCTCGACGCGTGCACGCACGCACCTTCCGCACCCGTCTCACCCTGTGTGTGTGTGTGTGTGTGTGTGTGTGTGTGTGTGTGTGTGTGTGTGTGTGTGTGTGTGTGTGTGTGATGTGTGTGCTCGCTACGACGACAGGAGGCAAGCCAGCCATCTACCAGCCTCCGTCCCGCCGCGGCATGGGCGCTGGTCCCGTCAATGCCCTCGTACAATCCCCCCCCCCAATCTGGTGATGAGGGAGCGGGTGGGAGGAGCCTCACCCCACCCAATATGTTGTCGCAGAGGGAAGACGAGGAGAGCGACAAGCCCAAGAAGTACAACACGACGCCGCAGCAGGGCGGCGCCAAGGAGGCCCGTAAGCCTGCCCCCGAGCTGCCGGTGGGCTTCGTAGCAGAGAGCAAGACCGCAAAGCGCAACAAGCAGCGCCGTCAGCGCAAGAAGCAGGGGGTGCGCCCCCCCCCCAAAGGAGTTCACCCGTCCATTTTCTCTCTCTCTCTCTCTCTTTCACTACAACCTCTCCGAAGCGCACGTGCTGATTGGGGGGGGGGGGTTGCGCCTCTGGTTGCCGGCAGGGGGAAGAGGAGAGCGAAGGAAGCGAGCAGCAGCAGCAGCAGCACGATGAGGAGCACGAGAAACAAGGTGCACCGGTTACCGCCGAGGATGCCACAAAGAAGACCAAGGCCATTGAGAAGAAGTTGCGCCAGATCGCTGGGCTCAAGGAGAAGCAAGCTGCCGGCGCCGCTCTCGACACCGACCAGCTCCAAAAGATCGCCGCCGAGGCCGACCTTCGCAGCCAGCTGCAAAAGCTCAAGCTCTGATTCTATCATCGATAGCCGGCGGCCGGGCCTAGGCAAAACACCCGACCAATCGCCGTAACAAAAAAAAAAAACAATAAAAGAAAAAAAAAGAAAAGAGAGAGAGAGAGAGAGAGCAATCCTGTCCCGCGAAAATGTTGCATTCCATCCCAGACAACAGGGACCACCCCTTTTGCCTTGCTCACAGCCCCCCACCACCGCTTCGTCTGGGGGCACCCGGAACCCCGCGCTGGTGATCCTCCGCATCGTCGTCGTCGTCCTCCTCCTCCTCCTTGTCGTCCTCGTCGTCTTCCCATTGTTCCTCCTCGTCGTATTCTTCATCTTCGTCTTCCCACTCTTCTTCGTCGTCTTCGTCGTCTTCCCACTCGTCCTCTTCCTCCTCGACTGCTTCTTCATCGTCCCACTCGGCTTCGTCGTCCAGATCCTCCTCATCGTCGAGGACCTCCTCGTCCTCGTCCAGTACCCGTTCTTCATCCTCTTGGGCGTCGTCGTCGTCATCATCGTGCTTCTCAACGCCTTCTTCCTCTTCCTCTTCGTCGTCGTCGTAGTCGTCGTCGTCGTCGCTTGTCAGATTCTGGTCCTCGTCGCCAGCGTCCCGGCCGTACTTGGACACTTGGAGTGGAGAGGAAGTGAAACGAGCAGCGAGAAAGGGCGCCACGCGGTGTATGCCCCTACTGCCCAAACACAATGGCGTCGAGAGGAAGGACGCCGACGCCGCGGTAGGGGACCTTGTGGTTAATGCGCCAACTACTCTGCTCCTCATCCCCCGCATAAGCAAGCCGCTTGATGTGTAGTGGTGGCGGTTCGTTGCACCGCCCCCCCTTGATTCGTGTCCCTTCTTGGCGACCGAATCGAGCTGGCGTGATTGGGAACCGCCGCAAATGCTGCTTATGGCTTGAAGATCTCCGATGACGCTGCGGGTCGCATCGCGGAATAGTTGCCCAATCTCCCCTGAGGAGCGGTAAATGAGTGCGCCTGGCAGCTGGCCACGCAGCGCTGTGGTCGTTCGCTTCATGCCGATGTGTTGTGCTGTAGATTTTATTTTGTTAAGTATTTCACGTGAGTTAGGCCACCTTGGAAAAGGTGGAACCAGCACTGAGAAAACGAATTTTAAGTTGATTTATAATTGATTTTTAAAAGCATTTCCTGTTTTGCACTGTTTTTTTCAAGAGTGCTTTCATTGTTTTATTCCTCGCCAAAACACAACATGGCACGCCTCATCAATGATGCACAGAAATAGTTGTCTGAGAACTACCTCCCCTACATTCACTCAACTCCATCCTATCCATTTTGGATAGGTAAGTTATCTTTTTTAATGTAAAAATTGAACTTTATTTCAAATTCATGCTTCTGAGTGATGCAGAAGCAATCAGTTTCAACATCAGCTCAAAGCCTGATGCTGGCAATTTCAAAGCTACAGAACCCTTCAAGCCATCTTCCACCTCCATTGCCTCCACCCTCTTCATCATCCATCCCTCCTCCTCCATCACCTCCACCCTCTTCATCAAGTTCATCATCATCAGCATCACCACCAAAGCAACACATTGGGCCACAGCAATGTGGCAAATGCCACAATGTGAGAGGAGAAAGAAGAAGAGAAGTGGAAACATAAAGAAGAAGAAGAACGAGCAAAGAAAAGGAGAGCAAAAGAACTGCTCAAGGTGCCTGACCTGCCAATGGAGAAGGAGTAGTTTGAGATGGCCATTTGGGCTAAAATAAAAGTACTCACAAATGCACCTGAATTTCTGGGGAAGTCACTGGCAAGCATTGCCACAGAAGCAACACGCCAAGTAATGGCCAATTATTGAGCAATGGATGCCAAAAGAGCTTGCAAAAGAGCTCAAAAAAGACCCAATGAAGCTCCAAGCATGGCTGGACACACACCAAGAAGATCCCACCCCTGAAGTCAAGATAGAAGAATTAGATGAAAATGACCTTTGCCATATCAATGAGGTGTTGATGCCTCCTGCTACTTCTCCTGTGGTGTTGGTACCAGCATCCCCATCTTTAGAGTAAATTGATTAAACATTTATTAAAGATAATTACAATGCTTATAAAATTGGTAGATGTGGGGAGGTTGGATGTGGCTGAAGCAGTTGTCAAAGGGAGCTCATATGGGGTCTGGGAAATTGTGCTTATATTGGAGGCAGCACGATATACTGAAATGTTGGAGTGGGACAAGTTAAAAAGCGGAATGAGTGTGAAAGTTCGGAATGGGCTTGTGTGACCAAAAAAGAGGCACAATGCTGGGAAAAAACCAGGCAGGACTGGCGGCAAAACGCTGGTTGTGGCAGTAAAAAATAGGCAAAAGCCAGGATTCAGAAAAGTATTCCTTTATTCCAGACCACCAGCACAAATCAGCCAGCCAACACAAGCTTCACAATGCAGACCCCCCCTGAGAATATCACAAACTGGTGGGGTAGTGAGTGGCACTACTTGGGCCACATTCCAGCCACTGCGTTAGCAAGCTGGTGGTGCAGAGCTCACCCTGAAGCGCTGGACTTCTGCAAGATGATGTGGCATACACAAAAAAAGACATTACCAATAAGTTACTATATTCTTCACTTGCGAGTTCGTTCAGGATGGCCTTAGTGGTGATGTCACTGAGGAATTGCTCCTGTAAAAAGGATTTCATCTCATAGATGGGAGGCAAAACAAAGTTCATCATTGTGAGCAGCAAGCATGCTTTCTTCTTTGCCCAGTTGACCTCAGCTTGTGTCAACAGTAGGACTTTAATTGTGCCATTCATCATGTGTGTTAGCTGCACACAATATGTGACGAGGTCAGCCTCAATCTTGTGCACGTCACTGACCACGCTTTGGTATGGCTGATTCTTGCTTCTGGTGTCACCAGCAATTGCAGGCCTGATGACACTCTTGATCATGAATGGGTAGGTGCCTTTTCATGGTTGTCATGTGCGCCATCCTGGATGCTGTTTATCAAGCGCCACCACAAAGAGAATCCCAAACTCATTAAGCACAATACAGTCAACTCCCTTGACCTGTGTGTAGAACACATTGTAGATCGCGGTGAGCCGCAGTGATCTGATGTCATCTGCTACAATATAACGCCCCACAAATGCCTCCACAACAGATGCTGCCACAAAGCAGTGCCTGCACTGAATTAGGCTTTGAATTACAATCTATCATGCTCATCATTGAAATGAATTGCAGTGCCCAGCGCATTGAGTAGATGCCTGTAGCATAACAACTTAAAACTACAGCATTGAAATGCTGTGTGGGTCCCTGCAAACAAAGCCAAACAAATTTGGCAATTGTTCTTGGGCCAGGAGAACAAGGAAGGGGCTGTACCTTTTTCATGGCAGCTTGCTGTCCCCCTCACCATCATCCTTGCCACTACCTTCACACTTGCTGTCGCCTGCACCTGCTCCGCTGCACTGCCTCTTCATCCACTTGCTTTCATACAAATGCTGTCTCCCCGCTCTGCGCCTCTCCGCCACAAAAGGCTGGTCGACAGAAATGTACTGATGGAGAGGAAAATACGTCGAGAAATCTACTCAATAAATCATGCATTCCCCAGTTTTAACTTGCCCCATCCCGAGATTTCATATTTCCGCGGAGGCAGCGTTTAACAAAAGAGAAGACTAGCTCTGCTGGATTGAGTTTGGGAGAGTAGGGGGGGAGGGAGTAGTATCTCACCCAATGATGATATGAGGTGGGCAGGGCCACCATCAATGTGAAATCAAACATTATCTACAATGAGGATGTTGTCTTCTGCCAATGTTGGGCCAGCAACATTGACAACAAACTCCATGTCGTGGTAGCCATTGGAGGCACCATTGATGATGTTGTAGATGAAAAAAGGTTGGTGGTCTAGGCAGACCATCAGATTCACAGTGTAGGTTTTGCCGTCATGCATTCAGTGGTAAGCTGCTCCTTGAGGTTGAGGTTGAGGACCCAGAAGAGGTACCATTGGTAGTACTAAACTGCACCTTCAGCCACCCACTTGTTAGGATGCTCATAAATTATAGTGCAGGAGATCACAGATGTGGCTTGGTGAGCTTCCAAAGATGTGACAGCACTCACTGATGTAGCTGGCAAGCTCTCTGTCTTTGTCTTCCTGCCAGAGCGCATACAAGAACAAGAGCTACATCACTATTGAGTAGCTAAATCAAAAATAAAAATAAAACTAAATACATCTATACCTTCGTACTCTTTTGAGCTTGCACCTTCGCCCCCACATTACCTCATTGGCATGCACTGAACTCGCCAGAGTGCACTTGACGCCAGATCTGCCACCATCAATGGCCACAGGCACATCTCCTCCACCACTTGCAGCCACTCTTGCACCTCTTGCCACACCCCTTCATCTTGTTGGCCAGGGTGGCAGTGGCCACCCAGTTTGTTCTTCTGAGGCTGGCAGAAGAGAAATGGAAAAGGGCAAAGATGACAATGAGGATTGTGAGTTTCCTCAGCATTGTGTGGCACCACCGTTTGTTTTGTGTGGCAGCTACCACAGAAACAGGAATGATGAGACTCACACCATAGCATGATCAGTCACAGTTGTGATACACTCAGTGGAGTGAAGAAGGAATATATATTTGCCTTTTATTGAGTGTGTAACCAGTGGGTTGTGCTGTGTTGATCCTTCTTCACTTCACTCAACACAGTATTTGCAAGACATCACAACACAACTTTCACATCACCACCAGAACACTACAACACCACCACACCAGCACACTATCACCACAATATCAACACCACAACACCACACCACAACATCAGCACCACAATACCAACACCCCAATATCACCACAACACCACCACATCTCCATACCACCACACCACCACAACACCACCAAAACATCACCACCACAATATCACCACAACACCACCACATCTCCATACCACCACACCACCACACAATCACCACAATCACCACACAATCACCACAACATCACCACCACAACAACACCACCACAACCACACGACAACAAAAAAACACTACACCATCACCACCACAACAGCACCACCACAACATCACCACCACAACATCACCACCACAACATCACCACCACAACACCACATCATTATCATTACCACAACAATTCACAACACCACACCATCACCACCACCACAACTCACAACACCACACCATCACCACAACCCCACTACACCATCACCACAACACGATCCATACACTATCACATCACCAGCGCCTTACCACACAACCCCAACACCACCACAAAACCACCATCACAACACCATAACTCCTGCACAATAGCACCACAACACCACCACAACATCATACCCAAACACCACAACCACCACAACATAACAGCAAGAAAACTGTTGTGATGTACGCTTTGTGGTGAAGAGTAAAGTGTGAAGGTTCTCTCTGGTTTTATTACTGCTGAATATATTGTTGTAGACAGTTGTGCTACAACATAACTCCTAAACTTAAGGCATGCCTTAATGTGCTAGGAGCTCATTAAGTCCTACCTCATTTGGTGTTCCAGAGTGACTGTTGATCTGAGTACCTTATTAGGTAACTCACAACAAAAACAACAACAACAACACCTCTACACCACAACACTAGCACCGTCATCACAGAAGCACTGCCATAACGTTACAACAATGCCACAAAACCACACTATCACCACAACACCAATACAATAACCATCAACACAATAACCACCACATCACCACCACCACAACACAAGCATGCTGGCCCCATGGCTGTGTCCTGCCAACATAACCCCATCATCCCTGCCATTACAGGGGCTGAGGATTCACAGGGAAGGTAGTGAGGAACATATGGTGGATATATATGTGAGGATCAGGAACCAATGGTTGTATGTGTCTGTCACCCTGTGGCGTGCATCCATCACACCATCACCACTACATTACCATGGCTGTTGTGGTGGTATGGTGGTGTTATGTGTTGTAGCGGTGTTGTTGTGGTGGTAGTGGTGGAGTTGTGGTGTTGTGGGTAGTGGTAATTGGTGGTGATTTGGTGGTGATTTGGTGTTGTGGTGCTCACCACCAAAGCACCACTACATAACCACCACAACTCCTTCACCACAACACCACCAATTACCATTCCTCTCAAGGCCTCCTCATTTGGTGTTCCAGAGTGACTGTTGCCTAGAGTTCCAAAAGTGGTAAACTCACAACACACAACACCACCACAACACCACAACAACATCACAATCACCACAACTAAAACACCACATAACAACAACACCCCACCATTACCACCAGATCACCACCACACCACTACAACAACACCACAATATCACAACCACATCACCACAACACAAGAACAACAACACCACCGCAGTGCCAACATCACCACAACAACACCACTACACCAGAAGCATAGCACCACTGCACCAACGCCACACCATCACCATGATATTGCAACCACAACACCACAACATCCACATCACAGCATCACGACACCCCCCAACACCACAACACCACCACAGCACCACCACAACCAACACCAACACAATGTTGTGAGTTACCTAATAAGGTACTCAGATCAACAGTCACTCTGGAACACCAAATGAGGTAGGACTTAATGAGCTCCTAGCTCACTAAGGCATGCCTTAAGATTAGGAGTGAAGTTGTGGTACAACTGTCTACAACAATATATTCAGCAGTAATAAAACCAGAGAGAACCCCTGTTCTCTCTCACTTCACACTTTACTCTTCACCACAAAGCATACTTCACAACACACAACACCACACCAGAACAACACCACAACTACTGCATGTCACCAGAACAACATAACAACACCACACCCCCACAACATAACACCTACAACACCACAACACCACAACATCATTACCACAACACCACAACAACTCCACAACATCATCACATCACCACACCACAACACCACACCACAACATCCCACAACACCACCACACCATCACCACATCACCACCACAGCACCACAACATTACCACACCAACACTCCAAGATCACCGTAACCCATCACAACATCACCATTGCATTGCAAGGAGGCATGCTGGCACTACCGATCAAGCCAATCTGGCCAACACAGCCCCAAGTGAACGTTGTGGTGTGGTGTTTTGGTTGTGCTGTGGGTGCTGGTTCTGTTGCAGTGCTGGTGTGGTGTTGTAGTGATGTGGTGTTTTGGTTGTGCTGTTGTGCTGGTGGCGTTGTGCTGGTGCTGTTGTGGTGTTGTGTGATGGTGTGATGATGCTGTGGTGGTGTTGTGATGATGGTGGTGTTGTGGTAATGTTGTGGTAATGTTGTGGTTTAATGCTGTGGTGATGTGACAGTGTACTGTGATGGTGTTGTACTGTAGTGGTGTTGGTGTTGTGGTGGTGATGCTGCACCAGTGATGTTGTGATGTGGTGGTGTTGTGGAGATGATTTTGGATTGTGCGGTGAAGATGTGGTCATGGTGTCATTTTGGTGTTGTGGTGATGCTGTGGTGCTGTGGAGAGGTTTTGGTGTTGTGGTGATGTATTCATATTGTGGATGTGGTGGTGTGCGGTTCTTGATGTTGTGGTGATATTGTGGATGTGGTGGTGTGCGGTTCTGAGGGTTGATGTTGTGGTGGTGTGATGTTGTGGTGTTGTGTTGTTGTGGTGTGGTGTGATGCTGTTGTGGTGTGGTGGTATTGGAGTGGTGGCGGCGTTGCTTGTAGCACTTTTCAACCCTCACAGTTGAACATGCTGCCTCCTGAGCAGTTGATCCATACCTCGTTCCCTCTGGCTGTCACCATGGCCATGGAGATGAGGTTCTTTGCAAGTCCTGGCACATACAGTACTCTTGCAAACATCACCACTTCTTCAACTCCATCCACCAGCACGTTTGCACATACAACTCCAAGCCCTTCTATCTTGCACCAAGCAGTAGGCTCTGCCCTTTGGCCTCAAGACTGACGTAGTCATGCAGCCAGTCCTTCCTGCACATGATGTGTGCAGTTGCTCTGGAGTCCAAATACCAGTGGTCTTTGGACTCCATCACAGCTAGCACTTGCTCAGTCGCCAAGAGAACGGTCTCCTCTCTTGCTCCAACGCTTCACTGGCTGCTTCCCTTGCCATCTCTGGGCTTCCTGCCCTTGAGCTTGGGACAGTAGCATCTTCTGTGTGCAACCTCACTGCATTTGAAACACTTACCAGTAAACTTTCTGGGTTTGCTGTCATTGGACTTTGCATTGGAGTTTTGCTCCCATTGTCCTTGTGGCACTCAAACAATGTTAATGGACTCGTGTGTTGCTGTCTTTGCAATGTGGGCGGCCTTGCACTGAAACAGTAGCCACTTGGCCTCTCTGTAGTTCATTCCCTTGTGCTCTCAATGATTGTCTGAACAGACTCATACTCCTATGGGAGTCCATCAAGCATGATTGCAAGTGCCAGGTTCTTGTCAATCTAGTAGTCCTGTCCTGCCAGGTCCTTTGCAGCCTTGTCTAGCCGCCTGAAGTATGTATCCAGGGTCTCTCCAGGCTCATATTGCATCCTCAAGTAGTGCTTGAGGTAGAGTGTGTGGTACCCCATAGTCTTTGGTGTGAGCTGCTCATTGAGTGCCTTCAGCATCTCCCTCAGGTCCTTGAGGTGCAAGCATATCAACCTGAATTGTGTGTCCAGACACAGAATGATGAAGCCAGCCGCCTGCTGCATTCTCATTTGTCTGTCATTGTCTCCATTGTCAGCCTTCTCCTTGCCCATGCCTCTGGGCTGGTCAACAAACACAACGTCCCACAGGTTCCACAAGAGCAAGACAAACTCGAGCTCCTTGCGCCAGGTGCTGTACTCTGTGACTGATTGGAGTACATATCTCTTGGTGACTTTGTAGTTACTCATTGTGAGTGTGGGCCCATAACCTGTTGTGATGTATGCTTTGTGGTGAAGAGTAAAGTGTGAAGTGAGAGAGAACAGGGTTTCTCTCTGGTTTTATTACTGTTGAATATATTGTTGTAGACAGTTGTACTACAACATAACTCCTAAACTTAAGGCATGCCTTAATGTGCTATGAGCTCATTAAGTCCTACCTCATTTGGTGTTCCAGAGTGACTGTTGATCAGAGTACCTTAACTCACAACAACCACTACCATCACCGAGCCACCACAGCACCACTACAGTACAACAACACCACAAGTTCACTCCACCATATGCAACACAACATCTCAAAACCACCACACCACCAGCATGTTGTGGTGATGGTTGTGGTGGTGTGGTGGTGATGGGGTTGGTGTTGCACTGGTGTTGAGGGGGTGTTGTGGTGGTTTTGTTGTGGTTGTGGTATTGTGGTGGTGTTGTGGTGATGGTAGTGGTGTTGGTGTGTTGGTGTATTGTTGTGGTCGTTGTGTTGAGGTGGTGTTGTGGTGCTGGTGTGGTGTTGTGGTATTGTGTTGTTGTTGTTGTTGTTGTTGTTGTGGTGTTGTGTTGTGGTGTGGTGATGTGGTGGTGTTGTGCTGTTGTTGTCTTGTGGTGATGGTGTTGTGGTTGTGGTGCTGGTGTGGTGCTGTTGTGGTGCTGGTGTGGTGGTGTTGTTGTGTTGTGGTGTTGTTGTGGTGGTATTGTTGTATTGTGGTGTTGTTGTGGGGGTGTGATGGTGGTTGTTGTGATGTACGCTTTGTGGTGAAGAGTAAAGTGTGAAGTGAGAGAGAACAGGGTTTCTCTCTGGTTTTATTACTGCTGAATATATTGTTGTAGACAGTTGTACCACAACATAACTCCTAAACTTAAGGCATGCCTTAATGTGCTAGGAGCTCATTAAGTCCTACCTCATTTGGTGTTCCAGAGTGACTGTTGATCTGAGTACCTTATTAGGTAACTCACAACACGCCCCTTAACAGTATCAGGAACACCTTACAAGATTTAGCTCAACACACAAGTCATTCACGTGTCCTCTACTGAGGGCCTTCATGTGTTCAGATGCCTACTGAGAACACATGTCGCATATGCAATGCATGCTTGCCCTTGTACCTGATGTAGACACACAGGTCAGCACGTGTCAGTGTGAATCCTCTTGTACGTAGATGTGCATTGAGTGTTTGGTTCCACTCAAGGGGTGCTTGTTTGAGTCCATAAAGACTCTTGCAAAGCAGACAGACATGATCTGAGTACCTGTAGGTGCTCAAGACATACTACCGGTGTGAATGCCATGTAGTATTGCTTACCTGATGGTGTGTCCACTGGTAGTGGTCCACACATGTCTGTGTGGACCCACTTGAGGGGTCTGGTTGCTCTTGGGGCTGGTCTGTTGTGGATGTCTGGCTGTGTTGCTTTTGCTTGAATGCGCATGTCACATGGTGAGAGTGTGCCTCCAGCGTGCACCAGTCTGCGGGACTTGATTAGGGCACATAGTCTACTCTGTAGACTTGGGTGAAGCCTCTTGCTATCCAACAGGCCTTGAACTGGTCAATTGAGCTGTCTGTGTGATGCTTGACCTTGAATAGCCACTTGGTGTCAATGACCTTCCTCCTGGCAGTTGGGGGTACCAGTTTGAACATACCGTTCATCATTATTGTGTTGTACTTGTTGTGCATGGTGGCTTTCCAGTCTTTGGCGTGCAGTGAGTTGATGGCTTCAGCATATGTTGATGGGATCTTGGTGCTACTCTCATCCTGGTATGGCTTTTCTTCTCTTGCTACGCAGGCGTGAAACTCTTGAGAGTAGAGTTTGGGTGCTGTCCTTGTGTGTATTGGTGGTTTCTTGGGAGTGGGATGCATTCTGTCATGCCATGGTATTGGCGTGGGTTTCTTCTTGCTGGTTGTCTTGTGTCCTCTGTTGTCCAGCTCTTTGTCTGGTGAGGTTGTATCCTCTGCGTGGCTGGGGTTGCTGGTCTCTTCTACCTTGCTGGCCAGTTCGTTTTCCTGGTCACTGGCTTCCTCTTCAATGGGTCCTTGATGAAGGGTGACCAGTTCAGATTTGTTGCAGTGAATTTCTGCCCTGGTTGTGGGCAGCAATGGCGGTGGTATGGCACTAGTTTGTGTGTATAACTCTGAGCCCTTTGATCTTGCACTTGAAGTTGTTGCTGAGAAGTAGACTCTGCCCTTTGGCCTTGAGACTGATGTAGTCATGCAACCAGTCCTTCCTGCATGTAATGTGTGTGGTTGCTCTGGAGTCCAAATACCAGTGGTCATGACAGCTAGTACTTGCTTGGTTGCCAAGAGGATGGTCTCTTACTTCTCTTGCTCTGATACTTTGCTGGCCACTTCCCTTTTCCCTTGCTATCTCTGGGCTTCTTGCCCTTGAGCTTGCAGTCGCATCTTCTATGCCTGACCTCACTGCACAAACCAGTAAATTTTCTGGGTTTGCTGTCATCAGACTTCACATCAGAGTTTCACTCCCACTGTCCTCATGGTGCCGGTACAATGTTAATGGACTCATGTGTTGCTGTCTTGGTAACACAGGCGGCCTCACACTGGAATAGTAGTCACCTTGGCCTTGCCATAGTTCATTTCTCTCACACTCTCAATGATGGTCTGTACAGACTAGTACCTCCAGGAGTCCATTGAGCATTATCACGAGTGCCAGGTTCTCATCCACCTTGTAATCCTGACCTGCCAGGTCCTTCACAGCCTTGTCTAGCCGCCTGAAGTACATGTCCAAGGTCTCTCTGGGCTCATATTGCATCCTTAAGTAGCACTTGAGGTAGAGTGTGCAGTACCCCATGGTCTTCAGTGCGAGTTGCTCATCAAGTGCCTTCAGCATCTCCCTCAGGTCTTTGAGGTGCAAGCCTATTGACCTGAACTGTGTATCCAGACACAGAATGATAAAGTCAGCCACCTGCTGCATTCTCATTCGTCTGTTGTTGTCTCCATTGTTGGCCTTCTCCTTGTGCACGCCTCTGGGCTGGTCAGCAAACGCAATGTCCCACAGGTTCCACAAGAGCAAGACAAACTCAAGCTCCTCACACCAGGTGCTGTACTTGGTGACTGATCACTCTGTGTGGTGAAGAGTAAAGTGTGAAGTGAGAGAGAACAGGGTTTCTCTCTGGTTTTATTACTGCTGAATATATTGTTGTAGACAGTTGTACCACAACATAACTCCTAAACTTAAGGCATGCCTTAATGTGCTATGAGCTCATTAAGTCCTACCTCAGTTGGTGTTCCAGGGTACCTTATTAGGTAACTCACAACAGTGGTGTGGTTGTTTTGTGGTGTGGTGGTGTTGTGGTGATGGTGTTGTGGTGTGGTGTTGTGGTGTGGTGGTGTTGTAGTGTTGTGGTATGGTGGTGTGGTGGTGTTGTAGTTTGTTTTGGTAGTTGTGGTGGTGGTGATGTTGTGGTGTTTTTGTGTCGTGGTGATAATGTGTATGGTGGTGATGTTGTGGTGATTTTGTGGAAATGTTGTGGTGATGTTGTGGAAATGTTGGCAATCACTACACCACCACAACATCATGTTGTGAGTAACCTTGATAAGTACCCTAAGCAACAGTCACTCTGGAACATCAAATGAGGTAGGACTTGAAGGATGTTGTGGTGCTGTTGATGAGGTGATGTTGTGATGGTGTGGTGGTGGTGTGTGGTGTAGTGATGTTGTGGTGGGCGTGGTGGTGTGGTGATGTTGTTTGTGTGTTATGGTGTGGTGTTGTTGGATGTTGTGGTGGTGTTGTCATGTCGTGGTGGTGCAGGTGATGTTGTGTGATGTTGTGGTGTTGTGGTGATGTCATGTTGTGGTTGTGGCGTGGTGATGTTGGTGGTGATGTGGTATTGTTGTTGTTGTGGTGGTGTTGTAGTTGTGGGGATTTGTGGTGATGTTGTGGTGTTGTGTTATGGTGATTGCAACGATCGTGGTGGTGATGTTGTGGTGGTGTGAATGTTGTGGTGTTGTTGTGGTAATGGTGTGGTGGTGTTGTGGTAATGGTGTGGTGGTGTTGTGGTATTGGTGTGGTGTTGTGGTGTGGTGATGTCGTTGTAGTGTTGTAGTGGTAATGGTGTGGTGGTGATGTAGTGTTGTGGTGTGGTGATATTGTGGTGTTGTTGTGGTATTGTGGTGGTGTTGTTGGGGTGTTGGTGAGGTGGTGTAGTAGTGGTGTTGTTGGGGGGGTTGTCGTGGTGTTGGTGTGGTTGTGTTTTAGTGGTGTGGTGGTGTTTCAGTTGTGTTTTGGGGGAGGTGTTGTGGCGTTGGTGTGGTTGTGTTGTAGTGTTGTGATGGTGTTGTGTTGTTGTGATATTGTGGTGATGTGGTGGTGGTGGGTGATGTTGTTATGTTGTGGTGATGTTGTGGTGGTGTGGTGGTGTTGTGCTGGTGTTGTGGTGATGGTATGTGGTGGTGATGGTGTGGTGGTGTGGCGATGTTGTAGTGATGGTGTTGTGGTGATGTTGTGCTATTGCAATGGTGATGGTGTTGTGGTGATGTTGGTGGTGGATGTTGTGATGCTGGTGTTGTGGTGGTGATGTTGAGGTGGTGTTGTGGTGTTGTGGTGATGTTGTGGTGTGGTGATGTTGTTGTGGTCATACCATACCACACCATCACCATACAACATCACCACACCACCACCACCATCACAGCACAACAACAACACCACATCACCACAGCACCATAACACAAAACCACACCAGCATCAGCACAACAACACGACCACAACATCACCCCCACTTTTGTTCTTTTGTTCTCTTCTGGTGCTGTTGTGACCACAACATCATCACAACACAACACCACAAGACCACCACAAGCCACCACAAGACCACCACAACATAGGAACATCACCACAACTACAACGTCACCACAACATCACCACAACCACAATCACAATCACAACCACAACCACAACCACAACCACAACCACAACCACAACCATAACCACAGCCACAACCACAACCACAACCACAACCACAACCACAACTACAAGACCACCACTCCATCACCAGAACACCACAGTATCACCACTACTACACCACAACATCATCACAGCACCACAACATCACAACACCACCACACCAACTGCACACCAACAGCTCACCACCAGCATCACATCACCACAACACACTACCACAACACCATCACAATGTTACAACTAAACCACGACACCACCACAACATCACCATAACACAACACCACACATCACCACAACAACACCACACCTTCACCACAACACCACAACAACACCACGCCATTACCACAACATCACCACTCCACCCATCACCATAACATCACCATAACACCACAACATCACCATAACGCCACAACACCACCACATGACCACCACAACAGCACACTTCACCACACAACTAAAGCCACACCATAATTCCACCACACCACCACACAACACCACCACACCACCACACAACATCACCACAACACCATATAACACCTTTTCCCCTATTCACCTGTGTAACCCTATTCAACCACAACTACATAACCACAACAAAACCATTTCTACCCCTAACATCACAACACATCACTGTAGCAACACCACCACAACATCACTACCACACCACCCACATAACATCACAATAGTAGCACCACCACATCACAACCACAACAAACACCACTACCACCACACCATCACCACAACACAACAACTCAACCACACCACATCACCACATCACCACCACCTGACGACCACCGCCACCACCTGGCCACAAAACCAGCACATCAGCACAACAGCACATCACAACACAATCACTACCATCACCACACCATCGCAACACCATCACAACGCCATCACAACATCATCACAACATCACCACACCATCACCACGCCATCACAACACCACCACCATAACACCACAACATATCACAACACCACCACCACCACCACCACCACCCGACCACCACCACCACCACCACCACCTGACCACCACCACCACCACCACCACCACCACCACCATTGATAGTGCTTCAGTGGTGTGGTGATGCAGGTGTGGTGTGGTGATGGTGTTGATGGTGTGGTGGTGTTGTGATGGTGTGATTTCTCTGGTGGTGATGGTGGTGTTGTGATGGTGTGGTGATGGTGTGGTGATGGTGTTGCGATGGTGTTGTGGTAAATGGTGTTGTGATGGTGTGGTGATGGTGTGGTGGTGTGATGGTGTGATGGTGTTGTGGTGTTGTTGTTGTGGTGGTATTGGTGTGGTGTAATGGTGTTGTGGTGTTGTTGTGGTGTTGGTGTTGTTGTGGTGATGGTGTTGTGGTGGTGGTGGTGGTGGTGGTGGTGGTGGTGGTGGTGGTGGTGGTGGTGGTGGTGGTGGTGGTGGTGGTGGTGGTGGTGGTGGTCAGGTGGTGGTCAGGTGGTGGTGGGGTTGTTGTAGTGATGTGGTGGTGGGGTTGTTGTAGTGTTGTTGTAGTTGTGTGGTGGAAGAGATAGAGGAGTAGCAGTAGTGATGTTGTGGTATTGTAGTGATGTTGTGGTGGTGTTGTGGTGGTGGTGTGGTGGTGTTGTGGTGGAGTTGTGGTGGTTTTGTGGTGTTGTGGTGGAGTTGTGGTGGTGTTGTGGTGGAGTTTGTTGTGAGTTACCTAATAAGGTACTCTGATCAACAGTCACTCTGGAACACCAAATGAGGTAGGACTTAATGAGCTCATAGCACATTAAGGCATGCCTTAAGTTTAGGAGTTATGTTGTAGTACAACTGTCTACAACAATATATTCAGCAGTAATAAAACCAGAGAGAACCCCTGTTCTCTCTCACTTCACACTTTACTCTTCACCACACAGCGTACATCACAACAGGTTATGGGCCCACGCTCACGATGAGTAACTACGAAGTCACCAAGCGATACGTACTCCGATCGGTTACGGAGTACAGCACCTGGCGCGAGGAGCTCGAGTTTGTCTTGCTCTTGTGGAACCTGTGGGACGTTGTGTTTGCCGACCAGCCTGGAGGCGTGGGCAAGGAGAAGGCCAACGATGGAGACAACAACAGATGAATGAGAATGCAGCAGGCGGCTGGTTTCATCATTCTGTGTCTGGACACACAGTTCAGGACGATCTGCTCGCACCTCAAGGACCCAAGGGAGATGCTGAAGGCACTCAACGAGCAGCTAGCACCGAAGACTATGGGGTACCGCACGCTCTACCTCAAGCGCTACTTGAGGATGCGATACGAGCCTGGAGAGACCCTAGATATGTACTTCAGGTGGCTAGACAAGGCCGTGAAGGACCTGGCAGGTCAGGACTACAAGGTCGACAAGGACCTGGCACTCGCGATCATGCTCAATGGACTCCTGGAGGAGTACAAGTCGGTACAGACAATCATCAAGAGCGCGAGGGAAATGAGCTATGGAGAGGCCAAGCGGCTACTGTTTCAGCGCGAGGCCGCCCGCGTTGTGAAGACAGCAACGCACAAGTCCATTAACATTGTTCGAGTGCCACAAGGACAATGGGAGTGAAACTCCAATGCGAAATCCAACGATGGCAAACCCAGAAGGTTTACTGGTAAGTGCTTTGAATGTGGTGAGGTTGGGCACAGGAGATGCGACTGTCCCAAGCTCAAGGGCAAGAAGCCCAGGGATAGCAAGGGAAGTGGCCAGCGAAGCGTTGGAGCGAGAGAAGAGACCGTTCTCTCGGCGACGGAGCAAGTGCTAGCCGTTACAGAGTCCAAAGACCACTGGTATTTGGACTCCAGAGCAACTGCACACATCACGTGCAGGAAGGACTGGCTACACAACTACGTCAGTCTCAAGGCCGAAGGGCAGAGCCTACTGCTCGGCGACAACTTCGAGTGCAAGATTGAAGGACTTGGAGTTGTACATGTGAATGTGTGGGTCGACGGAGTCGAAGAGGTGGTGATGTTTGCAAGAGTATTGTACGCGCCAGGACTCGCAAAGAACCTCATCTCCACGGCCATGGTGATGGCCAGAGGGAACGAGGTACGGATAAACCGCTCAGGAGGCAGCGTGTTCAATCGCGAGGGCAGAAAAGTACTACAGGCGACGCTGCAAGGAGGCATGCTGGCGCTACCGATCAAGCCAATCCAACCAACACAGCCTCAAGTGAATGTCGTCCAGGAGAACTACTCGCTCGACCAGCTCCACCGCCGCTACGGACACGTAGGCGAGACGCGACTATGTGCTCTGATCAAGTCCCTCAGTCTAGCACACGCCGGAGGCACGCTTTCACCGTGCGACGTGTGCATTCAAGCAAAAGCTACATGGCCAGATATCCATGACGGACCGGCCCCAAGAGCGACCAGACCCCTCGAGCGGGTCCACACGGACGTGTGTGGACCACTACCAGTGGACACACCGTCAGGAAAACGGTACTACGTGTCATTCATTGACGACTACAGCCGGTACACAATGATCTACCTCATCAGACACAGGAGTGAGGTCAGCAAGATGATCAGACACTTCCTCGAGTCGGCAGGCATCAACTGGCGATGCAGAGTGCTGCAGAGCAACCAGGGCGGTGAATACACAAGCGCCACAGTCCAGCGCTACCTAGTCGAGAGAAGGATCGCGCACGAGAGGACGCCAGCGCGCACGCCTGAGCACAATGGAGTGGCAGAACGCTTCAACCGCACACTACTAGAGATGGTCAGGTGCATGCTTCAAGACGCGAACATGTCACCAAAGTACTGGGGAGAAGCTGCACTCACGGCCTGCGCAATCAACAACCGGCTACCGGCGACAGCCAACAACTTCGACACCCCACTCAGCCAATGGTCCAACAAGAGCAAACCGCATGTAGACATCGGTCATCTACACAGGTTCGGCCAGCGTGTCAAAGTACTCACCAACCCGGTGGGTAGAAGCAAGCTGGCAGATCGAACGCGCCTCGGAATCTACCTCGGTCCAGCACGAGCGGACGCCTTGCATCACTGGATTCTGATTGAAAATAAAGTACTAGAGACGAGAGACGTGATATTTAACGTTCCAGAAGGCCCCAGCAAGGAGCCCATCAACGTACAAGACCCGGACGTGGACCTAGCACTCGCCATGCCACCGCCGTTGCCACCCACGACCAGGGCGGAAATTCACCGCAACGAACCCGAACTGGTCACTCTTCATCAAGGACCCATTGAAGAGGAAGCCAACGACCAGGAAAGCGAACTGGCCAGCGAGGTAGAAGAGACCAGTGACTCCAACCACGCAGAGGATGCAACCCCACCAGATGAAGAGCTGGACAACGAAGGACGCGAGACGACCAGCAAGAAGAAACCCGCGCCAATACCGTGGCGCGACAGAATGCGTCCTACGCCCAAGAAACCACCGGCACGCACGAGGATAGCACCCAAACTCTACTCTCAAGAGTTTCACGCCTGCGTAGCAAGAGAGGACAAGCCGTACCAGGACAAGAATAGCGTCAAGATCCCAACAATGTACGCCAAAGCCATCAATTCATTGCACACCAAAGACTGGAAAGCCGCCATGCGCGACAAGTACAACGCGATAATGACGAATGGTACGTTCAAACTGGTACCCCCACCCGCCGGGAGGAAGATCATCGACACCAAGTGGCTATTCAAGATCAAGCGTCACGCAGACGGCTTGATCGACCGGTTCAAGGCCCATTGGATAGCGAGAGGATTCACCCAAGTCTACAGGGTAGACTTCGATGAGATGTTCACGCCAGTGGTACGCCTTGAACACCTACAGGTACTCATCGCGATAGCTGTACAGGTCAGCTACACAGTCCATCAGATGGACGTGACCACGGCGTTTCTTAACGCTACTCTTCCCAAGGAGAACTATGTGCATCAACCCGAGGGTTTTGTGGACAAGGGGCGTCCAGACTATGTATGCCTACTACATAAGAGTCTTTACAGACTCAAACAAGCACCCCTCGAGTGGGACCAGACGCTCAATGCCCACCTACACACAAGAGGTTTCACGCCAATGTGTGCGGACCCATGCGTCTACATCAGGTACAAGGGCAAGCACACAGTCTACATAGCGGTCTACATCGATGACTGCATGATCTATGCGCCAGAGCAATTTGTGCCAGGTATCAAGAAGGTACTGCACGACGGGTTCAAGATGATCGACCTAGGCATCATGACTTCAATCCTGTCACTCAAAGTGATACACAACAATGAAGACGGGTCAATACTACTACATCAAGCAGGCAAGATACAAGAGCTACTACACGACTTCAGATTCACAACCTCAAAGGCAATTGGCACGCCCATGGAGCCCAGTCTACAGCTTCCTACACTCGAGAAGACCCCACCAGAGTTCATCAACATGCTGTATCGATCAGCCATGGGGCGACTCAACTATATTGCCCTGGCCTCGTGACTGGACATTGCATACACGACATGTGTCCTCAGTAGGCATCTGAACGCCTATGGGGGGGAACACTGGGCCACAGTGAAACATTTATTTAGGTACTTATGTGGCACGCAAGAGCTGGCGATACAGTACACACCAGACGCGAGTGGCCTCATGACTAGAGGCTTCTCAGATGCCAACTGGGCTGGAGACAAGACTACGCGCAAGTCAATGTCCAGTATACTCTACACGATTGCAGGTGGTCTGGTCTACTGGAGAGTGAAGAATCAATCCTGCATAGCTACGTCGACCGCCGAGGCCAAACTCAACACGCTGGCCAAAGCCATCAAGCACGCGATCTTCCTCAGCCACTTCTACAATGACTTAGGACTCAGAGTCGAATGCCAATCTACTGTGACAATGAGAGTGCGCTGACAATCGCGACCTCACGACTGGGCGAGTACCACCAGCGGTCAAAACACTACAGCATCAAGTTGGCGCTGGTACACAAGAACCTAGCCAACGAAACGATTAGCCTTCATCACATGCCCACAGCCATCATGCCAGCCAATATGCTCATGAAGGCCCTCAGTAGAGGACGCGTGAATGACTTGTGTGTTGAGCTAAATCTTGTAAGGTGTTCCTGATACTGTTAAGGGGCGTGTTGTGAGTTACCTAATAAGGTACTCTGATCAACAGTCACTCTGGAACACCAAATGAGGTAGGACTTAATGAGCTCATAGCACATTAAGGCATGCCTTAAGTTTAGGAGTTATGTTGTAGTACAACTGTCTACAACAATATATTCAGCAGTAATAAAACCAGAGAGAACCCCTGTTCTCTCTCACTTCACACTTTACTCTTCACCACACAGCGTACATCACAACAGAGTTGTGGTGTTGTGGTGTTGTGGTGGAGTTGTGGTGGTGTTGTGGTGGAGTTGTGGTGTTGTGGTGTTGTGGTGGAGTTGTGGTGGTGTTGTGGTGGAGTTGTGGTGTTGCGGTGGTGGTGTTGTGGTGTGGTGGTGTTCTGGTGTTATGGGGGTGGTGTTATGGTGGTGGTGTTGCGGTGTGGTGTTGTGGTGATGTTTTGGTGATGATGTGGTGTGGTGGTGATGTTGTGGTGATGATGTGGTGTGGTGGTGTGGTGTGAATTGTGGTAATGTTGTGGTGTTGTGGTGATGGTGTTGTTGTGATGGTGTGGTGTTGTGGTGATGGTGTGGTTGTGCGGTGTTGTGATGGTGTGGTGGTGGTGTTGTTGTGATGCTGTGGTGGTGGTGATATGATGATAGTGTTGTGATGGTGTTGTGGTGATGGTGTGGTGTGGTGATGGTGATGGTGTGGTGCTGGTGTTGTGATGATGTGGTGATGGTGATGTGGTGATGTGGTGATGGTGTGGTGATGGTGGTGTGAGGGGGTTGTGATGGTGTTGTGATGATGCGGTGATGATGTTGTGGTGACGGTGTGGTGTTGTGGTGATGGTGTTGTGGGGGTGGTGGTGTGGTGATGGTGCGGTGGTGGTGTGGTGGTGGTGTGGTGGTGGTGGTGGTGTTGTGGTGTGGAGTGGTGTTGTGGTGTTGTGGTTGTGTTATGGTGGTGGGGTTGTTGGTGTTGTGGTGTTGAAATGGTGTTGTGGGGTGGTGGTGGTTGGGAGCTTACAACCAACAGACTGGTACTGCCCCCACTCTCCCTCTTTTGGAGTTCTTGGTTGGTTGTCTTGCAGCATTGGGGGGGACAATGTTGGTTGATGAGTGAGACCTCACTCCTTACCTCCCTCTTCTTTCTTTTTCCATCTAACCCATACACCACAGTACACAAGCACAACAGCACAACTGCGCAACAACATCACAAAAACACCACAACAACACCACACACCACAATTGCACAACATCACCACAAGACCATGCAACCACACAACCACCACAGCACCATCACCATCACATCACCACAACACAACCACACCAACATAACACCACACCATCACCACCACACCACCACACCATCACCACGTGACCAAAACACCACCACTACACACCATCACCACAACACCACACCATCACCACATTACCAAAACACCACCACTACAACATCACCACCACCACAACACTGCAACACCACCATCACCATCACAACATCACCACCTCAACACCACCACACACCACAAAACCTCCAAAAAACAACGTCAACTCCTCCCCACAACATCACCACAGCATCACTACAAAATCATCACAACAAAGATACCACCACAACATCAACAGCATCGCCACAGCATCACCTCAGCATCACCACAATCACCACATCATCACACCATAAAAACCACCACAACCGCACCACAACATACATCACCACAACATCACCACAGCATAACCGCAACATCACCACAACATCACCACAGCATAACCACAACATCACACCACAACCACAACATCATCACAACATCATATACCACCACAACATCACCACAAAATCACTACAGCAGCACCAGAACACCACAAAAATAACA
>JANDJZ010000508.1:0-28289 GCA_027943245.1 Acanthamoeba sp. SK_2022b | reverse complement strand
CAGCCTGCTGTGCGCCAACGAGCCGCTGCACCGGCGGGAGCAGGGGGGCGAGGGAGCGCGCGTGGTGGCAAGCCTGCGGCACCTGGCGGTGCGGGACTTGCCCAACCACCCCCGCCGTTTCGCGTTCGCTGTGGTCGTGCGCCATCATCAACATCACGCGGCCTCCTCCTCGGAGCTCCTGCTCGCCGCCGACTCGCTGCGGGAAAAGAAGGAGTGGATGGAGGCCCTCGCCAGCTGGGCCCCCTCTGCCCCGCCGGCTGCCCGCCCGCCCGCGGTCAGCACCGCCGCCGCCCAGCGTCCGTGAGCGCACGGAAACATCGTCTCGGCCAGGCCCACAGGGCCCACAAACTGCGCTTGGCAGGAGGGAGGATCTCTTTTGCTTTTTCTCTGTACATACAGCGTCGTCACCAGCAACATGTTTCCTCCTCTTTCTCGGTGGTGGTGGCGGTGGTGGTGGCGGTGGTCTCCTGCGGTGGTCCTGGCGGGCGGGCGCGAGCTCACGTGTTCACTGATTTCGGATGATTCGGTCCAGGCCGGTCTCGCTCAGGTGAACCTGGGGATTGGCCGCGAGAGAGAGAGGAGAGAAAGACCGCGTCCATGATGAGACAACACGACTACCCTCCTCCTCCTCTGCAGATTGGGGGGTGGGGTTGGGGGTGGGCGGGTTGGTCTCTGCATCCGCACCTGGCCGATGTATCCGTCCAGGGTGGTCTGTACGGCATAGGTCCACAGGAAGATGGCGTGGAAGAGGTTGTTGCGGCCCTGGAAGGTGTCCCACACCTCCTGCTTCAGCAGCACCTTGAAATGGGGCGGGTGGACGTGGGACTGGTAGATCTTGGCTGCGGTGGGCACGGCATCTGATGCGGGCGGGCGGGCAGGAAGGCAGGCAGGAGTTAACAAAAAGTGCCAAGGGGGGAGGGACTCGTTCCGAGGAGGTTCGAGGAGGCTGCGCACCGGGGGACTTGGGGGCGAGGACGTAGTAGAGCGAGGAGAAGGGCTTGTTCTTGTCCGCGCGTGGGTCGTAGGGCAGCAGGCCATCCATGTGGGCGCAGAACAGGTGGATCAGGATCTGCCGAGAATAACAACAGCAGTGTGTGTGTGTGTGTGTGTGTGTGTGTGTGTGAGAGAGAGAGAGAGAGAGAGAGCAAGAAATGGGCATTCCAAAGAAGAAGACAAAGAAGAATACCTGCGAATCGGTGGGGAGCTCCGTGGTCCAGGGCTTGCCCTGCCAGCTGCCCCCGCCATTCCACTTGAAGGCGGCCATGCAGCCCCCCGCGGCGAGCTCTGAGGCAAAGAGGAGGGGGGTGAACATGAGCGCGTGCGCCCGGTCAGGGAGGCGAGAGGCGAGAGGAGAGGCGAGGCTTACCCTTGACCCTCTGCACGATGTACTCGCGCGACGGGGAGCCGTGCACGTCCATGTACTTCTCGAGCATCTGCCTCTTCTGCACCACCGGGTTCTGTCGCAAGGCCACTTGGTGAGTCGCGGTCCTGTGTGTGTGTGTGTGTGTGTGTGTGTGTGTGTGTGTGTGTGTGTGTGTGTGTGTGTGTGTGTGTGTTGTGTGTTGTGTGTTGGAGGAGGAGGGCATACCTGGGAGAAGCTGGTGGCGGTGGGCTGCGGCGCGCTTTGGAACGAGTACCACATGCTGGTGGGCGCCGTGCTCGCGGCGGCAGCCTGGGTGGAGGCCGCCTGCGTGAGGGGCTTGGTGAGGGGCAGCCCGGCCTTGGTCACCTCCTGGATGTCGCGCACGAGCGGCCACACGACGTGCTCCACCAGCCACTGCCGGGTCCTTTCCGTCCACTCCCCCATCTCCGGTTCGATGCCCAGTCGGTCCACCAACTGCACGAGACCCGTGAGTGTCCCGTGCGTGCGTGTGTGCGTGTGCGTGTGCGGTGCGTGCGTGTGTGCGTGTGCGGTGCGTGTGTGCGCACCTCCTGCGCGGCCTGGGTGTTGAAGTAGCCGAACTCGTCGCCGGTGCGCCCCTTGGCCGGAGAGCTGCGAGGCGACACGCGGTAGGGGCGAGGTTCGGCGGGGCCAGCACCGACGCCGCCCGGCTGGCTCGTCAGGTAGGCGCTCTCCGTTCGGTCTTCTGTTGTTGTTGGCGCGACACACACACACACACACACACACACACACACACACACACACACACACACACACACACACACACACACACGGCGTGAGAAGCGCGCGCCTCCCGTGAGAAAGCCACACACACGTGCGTGCGCGCGGGCCTTTGGCAGGGAGGAGGCACGGGCGGCGAACCAGAGGGGGACCGCAGCAGGTAACGGTCGAGCGCGCGCTGGTCAGTGATCACCTCGGGGGAGAGCGGATGCAGTCTGCGGGTGAGCACCGTGCGGTGCCTGTGCCCATCCACATAAATAAATAAATCAATAAATATATAAATATATTAAAAAAACAAAAAAAAAACAAAATGATAACAACAACGTTTCATCTTCACCGTCAGTCGTCCTCTTCGCGTCCATCACGGCAGACACTTGGGTGAAGAGGAGGAGGAGGAAGGGTACAGCTGCTCCCTCTCGCGAATAGGGCTTGGCGGCGGGGGACTGGCATAAGAGGATCTGTAGCGCGGCGGCGGCGAGCTCAGGGCAGCTGCGCTAGGTGGCTCAACTACCATGCACGGTGGCGGGAGAGCGAGAGACAACACACACACCCACACGTTACACTCCCACCAGAGATTTACAATTGTGAACTCGTCGAGCTCGCAGAGACGCACCACGAGCTGCAGCTGGTTTCCGTTGGGGGGCGGCGCCGCCAAGACGATCGTCCTCGGCCAGAGGCGGCAGGCCCTGAGGCGTTGTTCAAGCGATCATGCATGGATGAGCAGGAGGAGTACATGGAGAGAGAGAGAAAGAGAGGGAGGGGAGAGGGGGTGTACCAAGAGAGCGCGCTGCCGGCGCGTGAGGTTGGCAGGCATCGGTGCCGCCCGAGCACGCAGGTGCCGCTGCAACAGGCCGAACCCAAGCCACAAGCCCACCCCGGCCACGGCCAGGCCACCTGCGTTGTGTAAAACACAAAGAGATGAATCGAAAAGGGCCCCACGGCAGACGATGGGCACGGGCCTGGTACCGGCAAGCCAGATCCACTCCTGGAGGGTATTGGGCGGCAAGGCACTCGGCCATCTTCACGGGAGACAATGGATTAATAAATCAATTTGAGAGATCTCAATGGTTATGGAGGTGAGTACGTCGTGCGGAGGGCCACAAGCGCGAGGAGCAGGAACGCCATGGCCCAGATAAGGACGGAGCGACCCTTCCAGCGCTGCTGCGATCGCAAGCTCTGCAGCTCTCCTACTGCCTCCAATTCCCATTTGCCTCCGGAGGCTGGAGAGGCGCTACGGCTTGCTTCATCAGGCTGGGGTGTGGCAGGGTTACGATTAACAAGGGGACTAGCACGAACACCCCTTGGGCTGTACATGCTGCCAATCTTTCCTGCTGACAATCTGTATTGGCGCTACAACTTCTTTCTTTAAATTTTTTCATCTGTGCTTTATTAATTTTCCTAATTTTAAAATTAAATCAGAGTGGTCAGAAATGGCTAACGCCCTCCCTCTCTATCCTCTTCACACACGCACAGTCGCTCACGTCGTTGTGGCGGGCGATCGTTTGATCAGGAAAGTCAACGAGGCGCCATAGCCTACGACCAACGCGCTCGTCGCGCAAAGTACGCCCACGGTAGGTGACTGCGAGAACAGCAACTGTAGGGATAAGAAGAAGGTGGGTGAGTCGTTGGTTGTGAGCTCTTATGCTGGTTGGGCGTGTATCGTTGCAGGAGCTGGTGGGTGGTTCTTCCATATGTCGCGTCCAGTGGTCGAACCAAGCTTGGCGCCTCCCAGCCGAGTCAGAGTCAGAGGAAGATGAGACGCCTTACCAACCTCACGACTTGTCTTTGCCGAGTTCATTTCAGGCTGCAATTGTAACTGTCCAGCTTCGCCAGCCTTACCATATCAGGGTAGATATCTCTTGCTTCGGAGTTGGGATTGTTCCGCCTCATGGCAAGGAACGACTCTCGTGCTTGGTCATGGATCGTTGACGGCACTGGCCCTATGGTTCTTGAACGCTGCGTCTCAAATGCTTGCAGGCTGAGAGAGTCCACTAGGCTCAATCACCACCTCCACCTGCACACTATGAAGGGAAAAAAGAAGAAGAGGAGACTCACTCAACATTATCCCTCACGTCAAGCAATTCGTTTCAAATACAACGCTGTTTCTCCTCATATTACATGCTAGACTGTTGGGTACAGTGGGTTGTTTGCCTTTGTCTCTCCTTGCGGAGTCTTTATGACGTTGCTTGTTCAATGCTCAAGGAGGCGTCTGGCAGCAGCCCGCGCCGCTCGTGGCCACAAAGTCGATGATGAGGCGGGCGAAAGTGCTAGCAGAGCCCTGTTGGAGACTGTTGACGCCGTCCCAGTGCTTTCCGCCTTTCGCCTCGACGTGGTAATGCACGGGAACGCCCAGTTCCTCCAGGTGCTTGACCCAGCGAGCTGGCTGAACGGCGTTGACCAGCTCGTCCTCCTCGCTGTGCAGCACGAGCCACGGCGACGTCGAGTGACCGGGGCAGTCAAGGAACTGGGGCGAGGCATCCTTCCACTTGCTCTCGTCTTCTCCAAAGGCAAAGTCCAGGAAATGCTGGACCACCACGGCGGACAGGGGTGAGTGCGTGCGCGTTGGCGAGCTGCTCTGCTGGTGGCCGCAGGGTATCACCGACGACGCACCTCCCGATAGGAAGGGAAGTCGGCGTGAAGGCGCGGCAGGTCGTAGATCCCCGCTATCCCGATCCACCCCGCGACCCGCACTCCCTCGCCATCACCCCCCGCTGGCGCGGTTGCGCATCATGCCCACACGGTCTCGCGTCAGTTGTTCTCGCATCTCTCGCCCGTGATATGCGGGAGTACCGTGGCGGGCCAGGAAGGAAGGGTCGAGGGCCAAGTGGCCGGCCATGTGGGCCCCGGCCGAATGGCCGCACATCCACAGCTCCACTGGCGCTCCGTGCGCTGCGGCGTCCTGCTCGTGCGCCCACAGCCTGTGCTCCAAGGCGTGAGAAAAGGCGCGCGCGCGCACATGCACAGCCAGGGCTGTGTGTTGCGTGAGCGAGTGCGCGAGCGGTGTGTATGTACCATTGGAGGGCCTGAGCGACGTCGTGCACATGAGCGGGAAAGATGTGCGTGGGGGGACGTGTACGAGGGCTCAGGTGGTAGTTGAGAACGGCGACGGAGAGGCTCCCGCCGCTGGCCCGCACCAAACCGCGTCCAACTCCCCCGAACTCAGCCTTGGAGCGGTCCACCCACGCTCCGCCGTGCACCCACACCAGGACCACCCGCTTTTGCGGCGGTCCCTCAGGGACAAGAGGCTCAGTGCCTGTGCGGCCACCGGGGCGGTACAAGTCGAGCGTGTGGCGCGGGCCCGGTCCATACCGGTGCTCCTCCACCACCACGTCCAAAAGCTCCCCTTTTTGGGGTGTCTCTCCTGGCCTTTTCTCCATGTTCTAAAGAATGTAAAGCAAATCGACGAAAAATAATGGTAATGTTTGCCCCGGTTATTTCCTGGTTTATGCGCCCAGCATCACACCACACCACACCACACCACACCACACCACACCACACCACACCACACCACACCACACCACACCACACCACACCACACCACACCACACCACCATAACACCACCATAGCACCACCACAGCACCACCAAAACACCACCAAAACACCACACCACACCCTCAAACCACCATTGCACCATCACCACACCACACCACCACCTCACCATCTTTACACCACACCATCACAACATCATCACTCCACCACAACACCACCATGCCACCCTCACACAACCACAACCACCCTCACACCACACAAGAAGACACCTGGACACCAGCCTGGACTACCAAGCACAAGGGAGGCAGAGCACTTGAGCCAGTGGGCGTGAGCACCTATCCTGTACGACTGCCTCCTCTAGCATCACGCCAGTGTTGCAGCTCACGTCGTCGTCAGCCTCCTCCCTGGCTGTCTCATTCGTCAACGAAGCGGAGACCTGGCACACAGGCGCGACGCCGCCGGAAAACCCACACCACCACACTCATGACCCAGCACGGCTAGCAGGCCGCGGCGTGCACGGACCTGTGGTGTACACTGGCCCAATCTACGTCACTGTCGTCGCGAATCTACAGCTCAACCCCCACCCACAAGCTGACCACTTGCAGGACCCCGTCAGAATGAAACAGAAGAAGACAGAGACACGCAACGGCCTTCGAGACGAAGAGTGATAGTGAATGCGGCGTGAGGTGTCAGTGCCCCCTTCCTTCACTTGGCCTTTGGGCATCCGATTCGTTACAGCGAGTAGTGGTAGTGACTGGGCCCTCAAGGCACGCTGTCGCTGATCTTCGAGCTCGCGCTTGAGACTTGAGCTTGCGACTCCCTCTCTGCCGTGGGCTGCTCGATCTGCGCGAGAGAGGCCGAGCTCAGCCCCGTCCGCTGCTCGTCCTCGGCCAACTGCTGTGTTCGCGTTTCCGTGAGCTGCCTACTTTCTTCATGAATAGGAGTAGAAGGGGAGCTTTGTGAAGCGAAGAAAAAAAGAGGGAACGGGCGCCTACACTTTTAACCTCCCCCCTTCACGACTCTACGATTACCGACCGCTCCTCGGTAACCCCACATCTCCTACACTGTGCACGGCCATGTGTGCACGCCGAAACCCTGCAGCGGCCAATCGTGTGGCGCACTTGTTTTGTGCGTGAGAACGATGGAGAAAGAGAGTTTCCAGATCGAGAAGAAGAACGGACAGCGAGGGCCCCTTCTTGCAGACAGGACACTCCGTTAACAACGACAACACAGAGGCCGTCCTTCGAAGTATGGCACTTTACACAGAGAGAGACAAACTTGGTGTACACAGTGTGCGTTGAGTGTTCAACCAAGGACAGCAGGCTCACCGGAGCGTCAGCGAAAATCCAGGGAAATGGGAAATAGAAATGCGCGATGCGGTCAAACCAAAGTTGTAGGGCTGCCAGCCTCTCCGCAGAGCAAAGAAAAAGTCACTATGGCACATCAACACTGGAAGATAGATGGCGAGGCCTCGTATATCCACGCACAGGAGGAGGAACCACTGATGTCTCGTCAGCGCTCGCCTTCGCCTTCGCCTCGCCCGTCGCCACTGCTCTCGCGGGAGACGCCACCGTCGCCCACCCTCTCCTACCAGTCTTTCCCGCGCACTTCCTTCTCTGCTTCAGCCACGGGGCACCACCCACCACAGCACTCTGCCCACGGCGTCCTCTCTCGCCTCAGTACTCATCTCCAATCCGCTACTCGACAGGGGGGCGGCGAACACCTACTTACCGTGTTCGTGTAGACAGTTTTCTGCGACTCTCCAAACCTCTCGAAGTAGAAGATGTAGAAGCTGGTGAGGAGGCACATGCATGCTTCCACTGGTACGGCTCACTTTTATGAGGGCTGAGCGGCCGTGTAGCGCGCTGATGGGTGGGCGCTGCAGCGGCTGGCGAAAACGGCTGGGCCACTGGTTGGAGGGGCGTCGAGTGCAGTACTTCTTCATCTCTCTGCTGGTGCTGGACATCGTGCTGCTCACCTGCGAGCTCGCCTTTGAGGAGTACTTTGCCAAGGAGGACTCGGAGGAGTGGGTACTCATCGCCAAGGAGATCTTTGGTACACCGCCGCCGCCGCCGCCAACTCACCCCACCCCATGCCGCTCGAGAATGGGCCAACCGAGCGCGCGCCTCTCCAGAGTATGCGAGCGTGAGCATCTTGTGCGTGTTCGCGGTGGAGGTGGTCCTGCTGGTGATCGCCTTCGACATCTACTTCTTCACTCACCCCTTCTACGTGATCGACGCCATCATCATCGGTAGCCCCCCCCCCCAACACCTGGTGCGTGTCGCGCTTTCTGTCGCTTAGCGAGTCACCTGGTCGTACGGCTGGCAGGCGTGTCGCTCTTCTTCGACCTCTATCTCAAGGAGGCCTTGGCGGGCTTCTTGGTCGTGTTCCGGTTCTGGCGAGTCGTGCGCGTCGGTACCGACCCTCCCCTACCTCTTGCTCCACATGTGTGGAGCGACGGCCACCTTCCCTCCCCCCGTGTCCTTACGGTTCGCGCCTGCGCTGTGGGTAGTCCATTCGATCGTGGCAGCGGAGGAGGAGAGGCACGCAGAGACCAAGCGGAAGCTGCGCCATCTCCAGGAGGAGGTAAAGGACTACCAGGTAAAGCCTACTCACTGCAGGCCACCGCATCATGAGGGGGGGGGCTGCGCGAGGCGAGGTGAGGGACAGGGAGCGCTCACTCGCCTCTCTTACCTTTGATGATGAAAGGACGCGCTGGCCGACATGCAGCGACGGCTCGACGCCAAGGACTGGGCGCTGGAGAGGCTGCGGGACAAGTGCGCAGAGCTCGAACGAAAGCAGCCCACGGGCAGCTGCACCAGTTCGCCAGCGCGTGGATCCGAGACGACAGACAGCGACCGAGCGTCGGAGCCGCCGGTCTCTCCCCGACCGCCAAGCCGGCCCTAGACACCACAGGCTCGCGAGTGGGCTTGTATTTAAATAATTAAATAAATTAAATAAATTATGAAACAACTTTCCTCCAGACCACCTTCGAGCACGCTGAACTGCACGTCGCTGTTTGAAAATTGCACAAAAATAGGGGGCGAGCACTTCGCTTCCTCTCCTCTCCTCCACCTCGTTGGGCCATGATCGCCGCGTGGGGTGCTCCCCTCCCTCTCCCGCTCGCTGTGGGTTGGACGGGGGTGACGCTCGGCAGGGGAGGGGGTTGGTTCTTACACCGGCGCATGGCCCTTGAGCCATCTCGGTCAGAGCAGGTAGCTGCCGTCTTCCTCGTCGTCGTTGAACATTCGCAGCATCTCCTTGTAGTCCTTCCCGCCCAAATAATTCTCCACCTGTAACAACAACCAACAACCAACCGTCAACAACAATCCGGCAAGGAGTAACGTCGCGCTTGCGTGAGTGCGTGGAGGAGCGTACCCCTCTATCTACACCCATGCGAACCAAACTGTTGATTTGTTTCTGCGCGCGCGCGGAGAGGAGAGACGTGTGATGACGTCATCAGCATCCACGCCTCAAGGCTCAGGGTTGCACGCGCAGCAGCAGAGGAGGGGTGTGGCTGGTGTGTACGGGGAGCTGCTTCTTGGCGGCGATGTGGAGCGCGGTGTTGCCCGTCTGGTCCCGGGCGTCGACATTGCAGCCGAGCTTGTGGAGGTGCGCCACCAGCTCGGCGTTGTCCTTTGACACGGCGTACTGGAAGAGCGTCCAGACCTTGTTGATGTTGAAGAAGCACGGCACGTCCCACGTGGGAATCGTCACCTGCGCCATCACCCCAATATATCGAAAAAAAGGGAAAGCGATTCGTGTGGAGCGCATGAGTCGTGAGACCGCGCAAGTAGTGTGTGTGTGTGCGATCGTCGAAAGGAGGTGGGCTCCGCGACAACGTACGTTGCTGCCCTGGTCGATGGCGGCCACGGCCTTCTCCCACTCGGCGCACAGCTTCTCGATGTCCGTGAAGTGGTCTCGCGGCACCTTGGCCAGCGCCTTGCCTTCCCGCTACGACAGAAAATCATATTAAAAAATAAATCAATTAAATATTATTATTATTAATAATAATAATACTAATAAACAAATGAATAAACAAATGAATAAACAAACAAACCAACCAACCAGAAGGTCACCCTCGCATGACACGCGCGCGACGAGGAGGGTACCTCGCTGTTGTAGAAGCGCAGGACGACGCGCAGCTCGCCCTGGGCGCCCTCGCCTTCGAGCGGGAACCAGTTGTCCACGCTCTCGGTGAAGGGAATGACCGCCCGGCCGAGCACGTCATCGGCCGAAAAGGACTTGTTGTTCATCACGGTGATGGTGAACGTCTTGGGCTTGGGCTCGCCATCCATGCCGAAATATCGGTGCCTGGTTTGTTTTTTTTTTTTTTGTTTTTTGTTTTTTGTTTGTTTTTTTGTTTTTTTGTTTGTTTTTTGTTTTTTTGTTTTTTGTTTGTTTGGGGGCCAGCGTCAGCGAATGCGTGTAGGAGTGCATGCCGTGCGGAGCGAGAGGTGGCGGCGGTACCCCACGAACTGCTCATGCCACTGAGGATTGAGCGAGCGTCTGATGGTGGACGTCCTCGCGCCGATGATGCCTGAGGGGATGATGTCGAAGCGGCAGTAGGGATCGGACTTGCCTGCAAGTACACCACACACGCACGCACACGCACGCACGCACACACATGCACATGCGACCGCGAAGAAGCAGGGCCGACCTGTCAGTAAAGGAGGCAGGAGGCGAGCAGGAGAGGTATCACTCGTACCGAGCACAGAAGATCTTCGCAGATTACGGGCCTCTTCGACTAAGCAGCGTAATTGCAGCGTAGCGGGGCGAGATGGAGAATTCGCGAAATTAGACACTTGGCAGCAGGCTCAACGGGGTAGATTTGACGTACTTCGCAGGACAAAGTAGTGATTGTCGGGTGAACGCGATGGGCTTGAGAGTCCAGACGGCTTGGGAGTGGCGCTGGTTCGCAACCGAATGGAGGTACGGGGCGATGATCCCTCACCTGCCAGCACCAGCGCCTCGAAATTGCGCGAATTTCGACGCTCGAGCTTCATGGCCCCCTCATGCTGATGCTTGGCCTTGTCCACAGGCGATGAGTGATCCCAGCTCTTCTTACGCCGATGCTTCGTCGCTGGCACGGTCAATCCCTCAGTGGTGCCACCCTCTGCAGAATCGGTCCTCGATGAATTCGGCCTAGAGTACTCGAGGCTTCTCCTCTCCTTTACCTCTCCCTCTTCCCGGTCGCTGATGCTCTCGACGTGCCCTTCATCCTTTTCTTTGTCCTTTTTCTGCTCCCCTCCCTCTGTTCTACCCCCTCTTGGCGAAGGCAGTCGCCCATTCTTCTTTCCCTTGGTTCCTCCCGACTTGTCCTTCGGACTCTTCTTCTTGCCGCCAGAGTCGCTTGTCCCCTTCCTCTTGGGCAGCGATTTGAGGCTGGTCACCACGCCCTCTTCCTGCTGCTCTTTACCATTTGTCGTTTGTTCAATTGACGCAGAGGGTGGCGAAGATGTCGAAGGCTCTTCCATCATAACGCGGTCTTGTGGAAGAAGATGAGGGCGCAGTAGTAGATTTGATTGGAACTCCAAATTGTTATGTGACGATCACGCTGTCGCTTTTTATTATTATTGTTATTATTGCCTCACGTCCAAACAATGCGAGCAATTCGCAACGGCTACCCCAAAAACAACCGATCTCGCCACGCGGTCTGATCGCTATTCTCTCTGGTTTGGGGTGCATGATCACTGAGCGTTGTTTGACTTCCAGCGACTGTCGCTTGTGGCAACGGGAGAGGGAAAGGAGCTCGCTCATGCGCCGGCGTGGAGTCGCCATTCCTTTAAGCGCTTGGCCTCGTCTTTCGACACCGACGGCAGCGTCATCGCCAGGGCTGCCATGAAGTCTTGTCCATTCACGACCTGCCCCATGCAACAAGTAAGAACGAGAGAGAGAGAGAGAGAGAGACGAGGAGAGAAAGAAAGAAAGAGAGGGGGTACATTTCGGTTGTCCTTGATCGCCTCAACTGCGGCGTTACGGCACAGGTCCATGAGATCGGCCCCAGTGTAGTTCTCCGTCGTGATGGCCAGGAAATCGAGCGACACGTCCGGCGCCAATGGCATGCTCTGCGTGTGGAGCTGCAGGATCTCCTGTTCGAAGCCAAACACGTCGCTTGCGTGAACAACAAAGCCCCAATTCGATATTCGACTCAGAAGAGCGCAGCGGGCTTACGAGGCGCTGCGTGTGGTCGGGCGGGCCCACGTAGATGCAGCGATCGAATCGGCCCGGTCGGAGAAGAGACGCGTCCAATACCTGCCTCGGGGCATTGCGCGTCAAGCGCATGAACGCCCATTGGCCGAGAAGGAGATGCGTTAAGAATGGCGTGCACGTGCCTGTGGCGTGTTGGTGGCTGCCATGACGACCACACCGCACCCCTCGCCCCCGAGCATATCCATCTCCAGCAGCAACTGAGACACCATCTGTCGAGTGCAAAGAAGAAGAGGAGGAGGAAGAGGAGGAGGGAGGAGGAGGAGGAGGAGGAAAGAGAAGGCCGGGTAGGTAAGCAAACGAACGGTTGGTGGGATGGTGGTGCCGTGTCGTTTCGCGCTTGGGAGGGAAGCCCACCATCTTGGTCGAGGAAGAAGAATCGGAGCGATGCGAAAAGACGGCCTGGATCTCATCGAAGAAGATGATGCACGGGCTACTCTGGCGCGCCTTGCGGAACACCTCGGCCAGCCGCTTCTCCGATTCGCCCACCTGTTTTGGTTTTGGTTTTGGTTTTGTTTTGTAAATTGTAATAATAATAATAATAATAAAAATAAAAATAAAAAGCAACTCACAAGGCGCAGGCGAGATCTCGATCGGGTGTTACCTCGGAGCGCAAGAGGTCGGCAATGGAGAGGGTGATGAAGTTGGCGTGGCACTCGCCCGCGACGGCGGCGCACAGGAGCGTCTTGCCGGTGCCGGGCGGGCCGTAGAGAAGGATTCCGCGCGGCGGCTGGATCCCCAGCCGCCTGTAGGCGTCCCTGTGCTCGTAGGCCCACGTCACCGTCTGCCGAAGCTTCTCCTGCCATCACCGCGCCATTAGATTGGGGGGGGGGGAGAGAGAGAGAGAGAGAGCGAGCAAGGACCACCTTGACGTCGTGCAGGCCGCCGATGTCCTTCCACCCGATCTGGGGCAGGGTCACGGCGACCTCGCGCACGCCGCTCGCCTTGATGGGCTTGAGGGCCTTGAGCAGGTCAGCCTTGGTGACCTCCACGCGCTGGCCTCCCCGCTCGTGCGCCAACAGGCAGGCGTCGCGGCACGCCGCCATGATGTCTCCGCCTGAGCGAGCGAGGCAAGGGGGGGTCAGAGGTGTCGGCAACAAAACGCAACTCCGTGGTGTACACGTGTTCGTTCCCAGCGGGGAGGCGCGCTTGCTTATATTACCTACGAAGCCGTGGCATCGGTCGCTGATGGCCCGCAAGTCGAGCCCCTCCCCTGCAGTACATTGGCCACTCGGTCAGAGCAGGCTCTGAGAGGTGAATGGATGGATGGATGTGGGTGGGTGGGCGGAGGGGAGGAGGCACCAAGGGGCACGCCGAACTTGTGCAGGCACTGCCGGAAGACGTCGAGGCGCTGTTCTGAGGTGGGCACGTCGATCGTCACCACGTCCTATCGGGAGGTTTGCGTTTTATTCAATATTCATATTCAATATTCTATATTCTATACTCTATATTCTATATTAATATTCTATTCAGACTTGGTCGAACGCGAGGTACCTCGAATCGATCTCGCAGGCCTCTGTCAACCCCTTCGAGGTGGTTCGTGATGCCGATCTGCGCGCACGCACGCAAACACGCAAACACGCAAACACGCACGAAGTGGAGAGTAGTTTCAGAGGCAGCTCACTCGCGGCCAACAGGCGAGGGGAGGCGATGGCTTGCTTACCACGAGCACTCGGTGATGCGAGTCTCGAGAGAGGCGCTCGAGGAACGACAGGAGGCCGTGCACTACGTCCTCCTCGCCTTCACGCCCAATCTCTTCGGCCGGAAACAACGCATCCATGTCATCGATCACCACTGCGCACAGGAAGTTCGAATAAAAATTATAATAATAATTAAAAAAAGAAAAACAGCGGTGAGAAGAAACAAGATAAATAAGATATAAATAATAATACTAATAATACTAATAATAAACAACAATGATATTAGGAGGTCGATGTGCGTACAGATGGACGGCTGCAGCCGCAAGGCCATGTCGCAGTAGCGGCTTAGCCCGGCGGCCATGCGACTGGAGAACTCCGAGGCCAGCCGAGCGGGTGTGATCCACACGAGGGGCAGATCGCCCTCCAGCGCCAGACCCCGCACCAGCGCCGACTTGCCCGTGCCCCTCGGTCCGGTCACGATGATGCTGTTCGCCGCCGCCAGGCCTCCTGCTTTAACAGAATAAAATAAAATAATAAATAATAAATAAAATGATAAAAAATAGAGTGCACACCGAATGAGGTGGAGATGCGCCTCCGAGAGGGGAGAGCGTGGGTGGTACTTGTTGTGCTGCATCGCTGGGTGGCTTCCTCGATGAATGCTCGTATGCTTTTGATGTTTGAACAAACATCGAATGGAGTGGAGGAAGCAGGTGAGACAAAAAAAGGTGAACACAGCTGCAGGCCTCCTTGGCGAATGGAGGAGGAGTACAGGTGGCGATTCTCGTCATAGGAGTGAAAGGGGTCGGCGTCTAGCGAACTGCTGCGGATCTGATGTCGGATTGCCTCCAGCATGTCGTGTTCGTCGGCGCTCTGGAGCATGAACTCGACAAAGTCGGGAACGACGCCCCAGTCCTCGCCCATTGACGCCGTCGCATCATTGGCCGACCTCGTCAGCGGGAAGCACTTGCACCTGTACAGCGGGAGAAGGTGTGTCACAGCGCATGTAGCGCGTGCACCGACGGTGATGGCGATGAGCAAGCGCGTACGTGTACAGACCGTAGGGTTGGCTGCTGCTGTGCTGCGGAAGACAGAGGGTGGCGCCATCGCGCAGGTATCGAACCTGACGGAGAATGTGCCGCACCACTGGCACCACGCACTTGCACGTCAATCGACAAGCACACACACACACACACCACATTCACCACACACACTCATCTCACCACTACCCGCACGCCATAGACGAACAGATGCACCGTACGGTTGTTGGAGGGAAGCATGGTGGAGGAGAGCGAGCTATTGAGCGGGCCGACCAGGATGATGCGCTGCCAGACGGGCAGGCGATGCTCTGGCACGGCTCGCACATTCACTACAGTGCCCTCCGCCGGCACCCACTCGGCCACACTGCCGAGCGCGTAGTCCTCGCCCTGCACGATGGGTGAGAGAGAGAGAGAGAGAGAGAGTAGGTGAGTGTGCGCGAGAGGGAAGGCTTGCAGCGACAACACCGCTGGGTTTATACCCTGATGGTCTCTCGCGGATTGGGCATAGCTGGCGGCTGCGTGTACTTGAGATGCAGATGCCCGCTGATGCCGGACAAAGGGGCCTCCTTGTCTGCTTTGATGCGCGACTCGACCCACAGCGGCAATAACACTAGGCGCGGAGTGTGCAAGGAGGCGTTCGTCAATCTGCTGCCTGCATGTTTGGGGGGTTGGTAGGCTCACCTCGGTCCGTGTGTCCAGCTGTGGCAGTGACGGAAGAGGTGATTTCGATGAGCCCGCCACGAAAGGACACGAATTCGCCTTCGCTGGAGATGAGATTGAAGATCGAAGGCGCTACGTGGGCCTCGTTCGTCCACAGGAGTTTGGTGGCATTTGGATCCTCCGGGTCCTCTCTGTCATAGACCGGAGGCGGCACGAAACGTTTGGTTTTGAGTGTGATCCGTGGCGCCACCGCTTGCATCCTATGTACCTATCTATATTTATTCATTGAGTTTCTTTGTTGCTTTATTTTGCTTTGACCAGCAAAGAGCGTTAGTCACAGTAGATTCTCACAGTATTGTTCGCCCACCTCATGAAAGGGGACGACTACTTGGATGATGAGGTGGAGGGCGGGGGCAACACTGAGGGTTTGATCATGATGGAGCTAGAAGAACCTGGCGCCGATGATGACGAAGTGATTGGCCAGTTCTACACGCAAAGACGAGAGCTGCTCTCAGAGGTCATAAAGCGAAGAAAGAAGTGGGTCGTTGGTGGTGCTGTTACTTGCCTCGTCGTGGTGTTGCTGCTCTCCATCGTCGCCATGGCAGTGCGCCATAAAGGTACACACATGAGATCAATCTATGTCTTCATTTTCAAAAAAATATTTATTTATTTATAATTAAATAATTATTCATTTTATTGTGTTGAGTGTGACCTCACAGATAAATGGGTAAACCAATTAATAAATTTTATATGTTTGCGCACAGACCGTGATGGTGGCGGTGGAAGCGAGGCCAATGGCCCTCGGCTGCCGGCGTACGTGCGACCCGAGCACTACGACTTGCACATCACGACCGACATGACGGGCTTCACCTTCAAGGGCACCTCTAAGATTGACATCACGGTGCGTGGTCGAGTCGCGCACTCGAGCGCTCACCCAGCAGCGTAGCGATCATCGCCTCACTTCCACTATTCCCTCCGCATCGCGCCGTCCAGGTGACGAAGAAAGGGGTCAGCCGCATCGTGCTACACGCTGTGGACCTCGACATCAGCGACGCAACACTGCAGCCCGTTGGCCAGCCCCACGTGGAAGATGCCGACGAGTAACCGCCCCCAGCATGACACGCGCGCGCGCGCGCGCACACACACACACACACACACACACACACACACACACACACACACACACACACAAAGCAAATCAATCGCCTGACACGCGCGCAACACTTGGCCGATGGGCGCGTGTGTCGCCTTCTCCGCTCAGGGTGCGATTCGACACGAGCAACGATTTTCTCATCCTCGAGTTCCCGTCGCTCCCCAAGTGGCTCGAGACCTCCTCGCAGTTCGTGCTGGCGCTGGGCTTCAACGGCACGCTCAAGACCAGCATGTCCGGCTTCTACAGGTGAGTCCCATTGCCCCCCCCCTCCCACTCCTCACCGTAGCCGTAAGCGGGAGCGCTCAAACCAAACGATGTGCGGGATAGGAGCTCGTACGTCGTCGGCGGCAAGACCGAGTGGCTGGCCGTCACGGACTTTGAGCCGACCGACGCACGCCGGGCATTCCCCTGCTTCGACGAGCCCGGTATGCCAATGATGTATTCGCTCTTGTTGGCCAACTGTGGCACCATCTTGCTTACTCGCTCCACACACACACACACACACACACACACACACACACACACACACACACACACACACACACACACAACGCACGCTCCGAACGATGTGGCCTGCGCGTGCAGCGATGAAGGCCAACTTCACCATCGCGCTGAGCTTCCCCAGCGGGTACAACGGCATCAGCAACATGCACGAAGTGAGCAGGACCACCAGCCCCACCGGTTCCTCCCCCCACACACGCACCTTTGCATCGGCGCCGTGGCGCCTCCGTTCCGGGTTTTAACCGGGATTGCTGGCCCGGCCTGCGATGGCAGGCATGATCGACGCCCAGTTCGCCACGTCGGTGCGCATGAGCACCTACCTGGTGTGCTACTCCATCAACAAGTTCTCCCATCTCGAAACCACCACCACCGACGGCGCGGTGCGCACGCTCTTCCCGGCGTTCTTCTTGGCTCGAGGCGGAGCGGGTGATGCTCAATCGTTTTGAATTGGACGCGCGCGCAGGTCAACGTCAGAGTGTGGACCACGCCCGATACGCTCGACCAGGCCCGATACGCTCTCGAGGTTCGGCGCGCGCGCACACACACACACACACACACACACACACACACACACACACACACACACACACACACACACACGGGCACCGCATCCAGCTGTGGGGCCCACTTTTCCTAACACGGGCGGGTGCAGGTGGGTAAGTACGTGCTGGGAAACTACACTGACTACTACGGCATTCCGTTCCCGTTGAGCAAGCTCGACCTCATCGCCATCCCCGACTACTCGGCCGGCGCCATGGAGGTGCTGTGCTGCCTTGGCCAATTACCGCACGTCTTGTTTTATCCTTTTTTTCATATATTTATTTTTATTAAATTAATTTTATATTTATTTTATTAAATTATTTTTAATTTATTTTTATTGCGTTTGCTAAAGCGATCACATTGGTGTTGTACAGAACTGGGGCCTCATCACGTTCCGCCAGACGGCGCTCCTCTACGACCCGCGTCAGTCGTCGGCCTCCGATAAGCAGCGCGTCGCCGTTGTTATCGCTCACGAGCTGGCCCACCAGTGGTTCGGCAACCTGGTCACCATGAAGGTAGGCACCACCCCGCACCTGGTGCACCTTGCCGTCCGTGGATGGCTCACGCACGGCTTTCTTCTCTCTCTCTCTCTCTCTCTCTCGACTGTTTGCTGGCAGTGGTGGAACGACCTGTGGCTCAATGAGGGCTTTGCGTCGTTCATGGAGTACAAAGGCGTCAACTTCATCCATCCCGAGTGGAGCATGTGGGAACAGTTCCTCTACGATGACCGAAGCACGTGCGTGGCATTCCTCAACTTTCTAAATTAATTTCTTTTAATAATAATAATAATAATAATATTGCTGCTGTTATAATCGTCGCTTTTTTGCACAACTAACGATGTCGCGTTTTTTCATTGACGAAGCGCGATGGAGCTGGATGCCCTGCGCACTTCTCACGCCATCGCCGTGGACGTGAAGCATCCGTCGGAGATCGGCCAACTGTTCGACTCCATTTCCTACTCCAAGGGCGCCAGGTACGTTCTCGGCCGCCCCGCCAACGCGACGCGTCTGCCCAACTGAGCCCTTCTCCTCGTCTCGATTCTTGCGTTGCGTTGCGTTGCGTTGCGTTGCGTTGCGTTGCGTTGCGTTGCGTTGCGTTGCGTGATGCTGACAGCATCATCCGAATGCTGGAGGCCTACCTGGGCACCTTCACCCAAGGTGCGCCGATACCAACTCTTTTTGTGATCTCCACGAGTCCTTTCTAACACAACCACTACCACTACCACTACCACTGCCACTACCACTACCACTACCACTACCACTACCACTACCACTACCACTACCACTACCACTACAACCACAACACACAGCTCCTAAGCTCTTCCAAAACGGCATCCATGACTATTTGGTGCGGCTCCTACGTGAGGTGTGGCGCGATAAATAATAAATAAATAAATAAATAAATAATAATCGGGAGGACAGGAGGCCCACAAGTACGGCAACGCCGAGACCGCGGACCTGTGGCACGCCCTGTCGGAGGCGACCAAGAGCGTCGGCCCGCTGGACATCGCCACCATGATGGACACCTGGACCAGTCAGGTCGGCTTCCCCTACCTTGAGCTCAAGGCAGCCCCCGGCGCTCAACCCGAATTGGAGATTACCCAGGTTCACTGCCACACACACACACACACACACACACACACACACACACACACACACACACACACACACACACAGCATACGCGTGTCGCTAAGACGAGCGAACGCGCGCGATCACCAGCGTCGGTTCCTGGTCAACGGCAACAAGTCCAAGGGCGCCGAGGAGGAGGACCCCACGCTGTGGTGGGTCCCCTTTGTCTACAGGACGCACAGCAGTTCTCCGACCCTCAAGCCTCTGCCCAAGGTGTGCGCCGTGCTTGCGTGCTTGCGCTGATCGATTCGATCACGAGGCGTATTTGTGCGTGGCTGACGCGCCGAACAATTTATCAGACGCGTTCGGCTAGGATCCCGTTCGACGAGAGCCAGGACGGCTACCTGCTGGGCAACGTGGGGCAGGCGGGCTACTACCGCGTCCTCTACCCGCCCTCCATGTACGAGGCGCTCGCTGTCCCCCTGTCCCAGGTCCCCAACTCGCCCATTCAGGTACACCTCCCGCGATCGCGCGCACGCACGCACGCACGGGGTCCTCCTTGGGGGGAGAGGGGGGAGGGGGAGTGTCTGACCGCACGAGCCCATGATCGTGCCTGCAGGCCATGGACAGGGCTGGCCTCGTAGACGACATGTTCGCCTTTGCCCAGGCCGGACTCACCACTCCCGTCGCCGTACGGCTCCCTGATGCGTTTTCCATTATTTTATTTTATTTTATTTTATTTTATTTTAATATTTAAATTTATTAATAACACTTGTAACAACGCAGGCGCTGAGCCTCACGCGGTTCCTGGAGAAGGAGGGCGACTACACGGTGTGGGCCATGGCCCTGTCCGGGTTCAACGCCATGGGCGGCCTCCTCCGCTACGAGGACTGCTACGGCCTCTTCCAGAAGCACGTCCTGGGCCTCATGGCCAACGCCCTGGGACAGGTCGGCTGGGCGCCCTCGCCGGCCGTCGGAGCCTCGGAGCCGCACCTCACCAAGCTCCTCCGCAGCCTCCTCCTCGCCAACGCCGTCTCCCTCGGCCACCAGTACGCGCGCGCCTGCACCCCCCCCCCCACTCGCCCATTGGCGCGCGTGCACTCACGCAAGTGTCTGGCAGGCCATCGATCGACACGGCCAACCAGCTATTCAAGGCGCTCGGTACACACGTCGATCTAACCTTCCTTTATTTATTTATTTATTTGCTCCCTCCCTCCCCTTTTTTGGGGGTTTGCCTCACACGCACGCCTCTTTGGCGCGACAGTGGCGAACGGCACCGAGGTCCCGCAGGACCTCCGCAACGCCGTTTACAGGGCTGCCGTCAACACCGGCGGCCTCGACGCCTACGAATGGATGCTCCAACGGTGCGCCCCCCCCCCCCTACATCACACACACATCATACACGCACGCATATACACACGCATGTCATGCACACAACACGGTAACCGGGAAACGCGCGAGCAGATACCAGAGCGCAAACGTGGCCGCGGAGAAGCTGCGCGCTCTGTCGGCGCTGGCCTACGCGCGGGAGCCCTACCTCCTGCAGCGCACGCTGCGCCTCTCGCTGTCGCCGCTGGTGCGGTCGCAGGACACCGTGCGGGTGGTGGCGCTCGTCGCCAACAACCCGGCCGGCACGGGGCTCGCGTGGGAGTTCTTCCGCGACAACTACGACGTGTTCTACGAGCGCTACGGCGGCGGACACTTCCTCATCGAGAGCCTCATCAAGGCCGTCTCGACCCACTTCTCCACCGAGGCCAAGCTTGCCGAGGTCAAACAGTTCTTCAAGGGTACAGCAACACCTCCTTTATTTTATTTTATTTTATTTTATTTTATTTTATTTTATTTAACTTTATTTTATTTTATTTAAAAAATACGTGTAAACGTGGGGCACACGACAGACCACTTTGTGGAGGGCGGGTCGCGGGCCATTGATCAGTCGGTGGAGACGATAGAGTTCCGCATCCGTTGGCTGTCCGCCAACCTGGCCTCCGTCGCCGCCTGGCTCGCTGCGCACGCCTAGGATGCTCCCCCACCTGCTGTGCACATTTTTTTGCCACACGCACGGTTGTGCCATGAGGTGTGGGATAAGAGGAGCTAGGCAACGCCTCATCTCTTTGACTACATGCCTGGGAAGACGCAATACCTACTCACCAGGACTTTTTTAACATCCAATGGGACTTTCATGTTGGCTAGCAACGGTATCCTTGCCTTCTTATTGGCCAATTTTAAGTGCTTTTTAAAAACAAATCACACTGCACAGTAGCACCATTCAGTACACCACGACGTTCAACGAGTGCACCACGGTACATACTAATCATTGGCATTGGTAGTACCCACTGGCCTCCCACAATTGCCCCCACGAAACCTCCACTCCGCTACTCTCCTCCGGACAATGGCGACGCGGGCCTTCGTTCTTTCGGTCGTTGCGGTAGTCTTCGTTCTTTTTTGTGGCACGCCGACCTCCGAGAGCGCTGTGACCTCCACCAAGCTGCAGGGCTACCCGGACCTCCCCACACCCCTCGCCAACCTCAAGACGCTCGCCGCCGGGTCCTACGTCATCGCCATGGACGACCAGCAGAATGCCAATGGCATCTTCAACATCCGCGCCTACGGTCCGTTTCCCCTTGCACCGCCGAAACCATCTACAGCCACCTGAGATGAGGAGGTGAATGTGTTGTTGATCGTCGGCTGACCCGTAGTGCTTGCGTGATGGCCACCAGGTCTCGCCGTGTACCTGCTCTACGCCGACGTGCCCGTCTACTGGGCCATTCGGTCCGGCAAGGCCAAGGATGGCGTCGACTTTACCGCAAAGGCTCACCGCGTACGTGCCCCTCTGCCCACTTCCGGAGCGCAGCGCTCTGACTTTTTTGTCGACACGTTACAGAGCAACACGACGTCGGCGAGCTCTGCGACCATCTCGTTCGCCGGCGGCCCGATCGTCATCCCGGCGAGCTACGCGACCACGGTGCAGAGCGTGATCGCCTCGGCCAAGTTCACTGACGTGACCGTCTTCATTCTGGACGAGGCGGCCACCATCGATGTGAGGCACACGCTCATCACCCGGCCCAAGGCCATGCTCTCCAACCTCTCCAGCTACTCTGCCACGCTCGTTCGCGTTCTTACCGCCGCCGGTACACGCCTCTCTCTCTCTCTTTCTCCTCTTACTCTCTCTCTCTCTGAGCGTGCGTAAGTAGTTGGCTGACCCATCGAGATAACCGCAGGGTTGGTCGATGGCACCCACTTCGTGGCGGTGAACCAGACGGCCTCGTCCACGGTTGTGTCGTCGCTCGATGCGAGCAGCTGCTACTCCCTCTTCGCCGAGCCGCACTACGTCTTTGACGTGACCGCCCCGGCCTACCTGTCCTCCGTCCAGAACTTTGTCAACAGCGGCGGCAACTTCTTCGCCCAGTGCGCCGGTAGAGAGATCCTTCATGTTCTTCTATTCATTCTATGGGCTTGTCTCTTGCAGAGACCTCACCTCCCCCCCTCTTGTTGTGCGTGTGTAGCCATCAACAGCTACGAGAACCGCGTGCTCGGGAGCGGCTTCATGAGTAAGTACGGCGTCACCACCGGCAGCACGACCAACCAGAACCTCGTGTTCCCCTACCCCGACCTCCCCTTCTCGCAGCTCATCGGCTCCATCGACGGCTCCAACTCCGGGGTGACCACCGAGTTCTCCCTCGCCGCCCCCACGGGCTTTCTCGGCTCCTACTACGCCAACGAGGCCAAGTACGTTCTCGCCCACCATCAACGTAATGAGATTGTTACGAAATCATTTCGAAACTCATATCAATTGCTCCCCGATCGAACAGTTGGTGGCAGCCCAACGCCTACCCGCACGTCTACAACAACCCGTCGGCGGTGAACGCGACGACGGGCGGACGGCTGTACATTTCGAGCGCCACCAAGGTCACGGACGACATCACGGGCGGCATGGTCTTCTTCATGGGCGCCCACGAGTACACCGGCGCCTCGCAGCTCATGACCAACGGCCGCCGCATGTTCCTCAACGCCTACCTCACCCCGGCCAACCGGCCGTCGACCTGCGGCTTCGAGTTCTGCCCGACGGGCGAGACCTGCACGGCGGGCCCGTGCCAGACCTGCGTGTGCGTCGACAACAAAAAGTCGATCACCAACGCCACCTGCTGCACCAACGGCGTGCCCGTGACCTGCCCCTCGGCCAGCCCCACCACGTCGCCGACCCCCTCGATCTCGGCCACCCCCTCGACTACCCCGACCGCCACGCCCTCGCTCACGCCCACGCCCTCCGTGACGCCCACGCCGTCGGCCTCGCTCACGCCCTCCGCGACTCCAACGCCTTCGCCCTCCCTCTCGTCGACGCCCTCCGTGACGCCCACCCCTTCTGCCTCGCTCACGCCCACCGTGACTCCGACGCCGTCGCCCTCGCTGACGCCGTCTCCCACGACGACGGCCACGCCTTCCCCGAGCGAGTCCCCCTCTCCTTCTCCCAGCCAGACCCCGTCCCCTAGCTCCTCTCCTTCGACCTCGCCCAGCGAGACGCCCTCCGCCACGCCTTCCCCGTCCACCACCCCGAGCGAGACGCCTTCTGGCACCCCCACCCCCTCGCCTTCGCCGTCCACCACCCCGAGCGAGACGCCTTCTGGCACTCCCAGCCCCTCGCCTTCGTCGTCGCCCAGCCCGCCGTCGTCGACTTCCCCCACGACATCCTCATCGCCCGCCTCGCCCTCCGCTTCGAGCTCTCCGTCGTCGTCGCCTTCGGGCACCCCGTCGCCAGCCGTCGCGCAAGCCAAGTCGTCCGACGGGTCGGCAGTGGTGGGCCTGGCCGCCGGCATCGGCGGCGGTCTGCTCGCCCTGGCCTCCGCCACGGCCTGTCTGGCGGGCCTGGGCCTGGTGGCCTGGCGCCGCAGGAGGGCGCCCGGAGAGGAGGACATCATCCGCAACTTCGCGCCCTTCTTTGTCGAGGTGGCCAACAAGGGCGCCTCACAGACGCTCACCACGGTCGACGCCGTCAATGCCGAAGAGATGCTCTGAACCAAGTGTACACATGTCCCCCAAGTTGGCAACACCCATTTGTTTGCTGGCCGAGCCAGCGTTTACGAACACACACAACACGCCGCTGCAGTATCTGCAGCCCTATGCTTGATGAGGGTGCACAAAGAGGCAAGGCGGAGAGAAAAGGGGAAAGAGAAAAGAAGAGAAAAACAAAGAACAATCAACATCAAAGATGCAGAGGACAACCAAGGCGGAAGCATTGAGCCTGTACCGCGAGCTGCAGAGGGCCTCTCGGCAATTCCCCTTCGATAAAACGCGCAAGCAACTAAGCCTCAATGTACGAGAATTGTTCCTGCTGCGCCGTGACATCAGCTCGGAGACGCAGATCAGATCCCTCCTCGATGAAGGGCGCCAAGACTTGATCGTCTTGAAGCGCTTCGCCCTCCTCGATCCAGAGGTTGCGGCGTCCATTTTTAACGCTAACCCCCCTCGTGTCGCCGGGAGTACGAAAGAACAGTAAAGAAGATTGCAAGGGGCAGCGTTTGTAGAATGGTTTTGTGGGATTGATTACTGAAACAAGAAGGCAGGTAGTAGGTATCCTTCTACTGCCTGTGGGGAACAACGAAGTGCTCGAGCATCCAGTCGAGCACGCTCTCGACGACCTTTTCGTTCTTCTTCACGCCTTCCTTGAACTCGGCCATGGTGAGCGGCTTCTCCACAATGCCGTTGGCGTAGTTATCAACCATGCAGATCATCGCCGACTTCATGCCTTGCTCGCACAGGAGGGTCACCTCGTGGGCAGCCGTCATCGCCACCTGTTCCAGAGATCACGAAATCTAGCGTTGGTCGATGATTGCAAGCAATTCTTTGGCGGGAAAGGCGCGCACCACTTCTCCCCACTGCGCGATGACGCGAATCTCAGCCTTGGTCTCCATCCTCGGCCCCGAGGTCTGCACGTAGGTGCCACCAACGTGGAGGGGAATGGAGCCGTCGGTGTTCTTGCTGTTAATGACGTCAATGACTTCCTGCCTGAAGCCGGCATCGATGTTGGCAACGATGTGAGCACGGCCATCATCGTAGAACGAGACCTGGTTGAAGAGGTTGAAGAAGTCGTCGGGAATGACCACAGAGCCGAGGCCGATCTCCTTCTTCAACGAGCCGGTGCTGCCAAACGAGAGCACTTTCTACAGAGAGGTAGGAATGGTGAGGCACGCCGTGGGGAGAATCTGAAGCTGCAGCTTAAGAACTGGCTGTACCTCAACGCCGCTCTGCTTAAAGCCTGCGATGATTGCGCGGAAGTTGATAAGATGAGGCGGGGTGTACTCCTTGGCAGGGTCGGCGTGGTGGCGCTGGCAAAAGATGAAGCCATTCCCGAAATGAAGATTAACATCACCGTGCTCCGTGGAGATAACCCTCTTCTCGAGAGTAGCAAAGTAGGAGCTGTTGAGAAGGCTGGTGCCGCCGATAATGCCAAGAGGAGAAGCAGACATGGTGTGGGTGGAAGAGATGATGAAAGGAGGATAGAAGGAGGGAGATGGAATCAATTACAGTTTATTTGCGCAAGACAAGGCGTTTTATCTCTGGTGGGCGGGGGCCTGGCAACCCACGGAATGCATACATCGCGCGCGTGTGGGCGACGGTTTCGGCGACATGGGCAGTGCGGGAGGCGGAACCACCAACGAGAGCTCTGCCTTCTACTTAGAGCCCGTGGTATATTTTACGGGTTGGGCTCGCTCCCATGCTGCTCGGGCCCAGTGGTCCCACCCTTTGCTTGGGCCAATGACTCGGAGAGAGGAAGTGGACGTTGCGTGCAGAGAAGTGGTAATGGTACAGTGCGCGTGGATGTGTGTGTGTACAAGGGACACTGGTGGGTTTGTGTTAGGCCGCGCTGTGGCTGACCTCGTCGCTGACGGAGCGGGTGGTGTCCGAGCCAGAGGCAGAGTGCGAGGCCGAAGAGAGACGGCTTCGTGCGCGCGAGTACCAGATGGAGAAGAGGTTGGCCCGCTTGGCGTAGACCGTGAAGATGAGCAGGACGAGCGGCACGATCTCCACTACGATCACAAACACGATGGCCCCGACGGCGCTCACGCTCTGATCGATCGTGCCGTAGAGGAGGAAGCCGCACATGCACAGCAGCGCCACCGTGCAGATCACCAGCACCACCGAAAACTGTCCTCCCCCCTCACGCGATCAGCACACCACACGCACCACCCTCGCGGAGGAGGAGGAGGGGCAATATGTCACCTTGATCATCTTGTTGCGCTTCATGCTGGCGAGCTTCTTGCTCATGCTCTTGATACGGGCCAGCATCCAGATGACGACGGATCCGTAGATGCAAAACGCGATGGCGAGGCAGAGGGCGATGAAGATGATCACCGTCTGGTAGAATATGGCCAGGCCCCTGCGCGCGTCCTTCAGTCCTCCGTTCGGATCGCTGCCGTCCAGGAAGTAGGACGTGCTGCACGACGTCTGTAAATATAATAAGAAAAATATAAATATAAAAGATAAAAGATAAAAGATAAAAGAAAAAGTTAATCGTCAGCAGGAGCATAGCCACATATCTCACAGCACACCGAGAGAAAGCGCGTACGTCGGTGGTGGAGGTGCTGGCCTGCAAGGCGATGAAGATGATGACGAGGGCCAGGAGGAAGAGGTAGATGAAGGCGTTGACGCACAGGAACATGAGCTTCATGCGCTTGAGCATCGTCTTGCCACCCGTCTTTAGCGTCCAGTGCACCAGCTCCACCCTGGCAAGTGCGTGTGCGTGTGTGCGTGTGTGAGCGATAACGCGTGGTTGTTGGGAAGGAAGAAGGGGAGGTACCAGAAGAAGATGAGGAGGGTGTAGATGCTGAGGAAGAGGTAGACGGGGAGGTCGCCCAGGATGACGTATACCACCACGTTGGTGTCGTTCAACACGCCCGTCGGCAGCATCGCGAAGTAGATCACCCGCACTGCCCCGCCCACTCGCCGGTCACTACGGCGCCCGCAGACCAAACGCGAGCGAGCGAGCGAGCGAGGGAAGGGCGGCGCGCGTACGAATGAGGATGGCCTGGATGCAGAAGTGGATGATGCGCCCCATGGAGAAGAACGTCCACATCACCGACGCCACCGTCTTGCTTCCCAGATCGTTCAGCTCCTGCGGTGTGTTGTGTGTGTGTGTGTGTGTGTGTGTGTGTGTGTGGTGAGAGTGTGCGTGTGTGCGTGCGTGCGTGTATGTATGAGCGTACATGATAGAAGAGGTAGAGCTGGTTGATGATGGCCATGGAGTTGGGGAGGAGAAGGATGGCGTAGAGGGCCACCGCAAAGTAGAACATGGCCACCGTGGTGTCGCTCTGCGTCTCGATGAACTTGGTGTCCTCCCACCCGTTGATCCTGTCCCCCACGACAACCCAAAAATGGAAGGTGAGAACTTAAATAGCGACAACACCCCAAAAAAGGGAAAGGGGCGGTGTACCGTTGGATGGGGAAGAGGGTGGGGAGGGAGGAGGGCAGCGGGCGGGGGAACATGCCGCACAGGGCCATGCCGCTGTCCCGGAGCGTGATGGGGGCGTTGAGGGGCGTCCACTTCGTCAGCCCCGCGTCGCTGCGCTCCAAACGGCAGGTGAGGCACGAGTCCAAAAAAAAAAAAGGAAATTCAGCGAGGCCGGGATTGGTGGAGGAAAGGGGGGGGGTCACCTCATGGCGAAGTCGTAGGCGGGATAGTCTTCCAGCCCCACGTCGGTTCTCCAGTACAGGCAGAGCGTGACGTTGCCCTGCGCGCATCACCAAATAAATAATCGTCACAAAAATAAATAAAATAAAATGAAATTAAATAAATAAAACCAATTATTGCCTGGTCCAGCATGAGGGCAACAGATATTGATACCTCGTTGCGGGACACGATGGACGGGGTGGTCTCGTCGCTGGTGAGGACCACCCGCACTCCGTCTCCAATGAGTCGCCCCACCACCACGTTCTTCGAGTTCTACAGCACGCCCCACAAGAGTTGTTAGCCCAACGGGCTCGGTCGTCGCCCCTTGCATGACCACGGGGGGGGGGGAGAGAGAGAGAGAGCAGTGAGGTGCCTTGATGATGTCGTAGCCCTCGGGAAAGTTGGAGAGCGTCTTGACGAAGATGTTGGACACGAAGGTCTCCTCGGCCGGCTGGTAGAACTGCGTGACGGGCACGATCGAGACGGACACGTCGGCGCAGTCCGGCTCGAACCTCAGGGCCTTGTCCCACTCGATGTCCGCCACTCCCGGGACCTGCAGGGCCACGCAACACAAGTGGGATGGTCGATCGCCGTCATAGTCGTCGTCATCAGCGTCGTCGTCATTCTCAACGCCATACCAACACCAGGCGTGAGTGGCACCGTGAGGGAGAACTCCGCGGCGGAGCACGCGCGCGACGCGCC
>JANDJZ010000507.1:0-32650 GCA_027943245.1 Acanthamoeba sp. SK_2022b | reverse complement strand
GGGGGAGGGGAGAGCCCCTGTGCATACCTCGCGCGGGGCTCGGGGACCTCGAGGGAGATGAAGGTGGGCGGGTAGTGCCACAGGTGCATCAACAGGTTGAACGTCTCGTCGCGATGCACGAACGAGGAAAAGTGGTACTGTGGTTGATGATGGTGCGATAAATAAATGCGTAGAGAAAGTGGTAGGTCAGTGGCAATTAGGGCCAAGTAGAGACACGGGGCGAGTAGTACAGTGTCGGTGGCGGTCGAGATGTCGATGGCGCTGCTGACGAGGCCGAGCGTCTTGGCGGCCTTGAGCAAGGTAACCTTACGAAACGGTATCTTCTCCTGTAGAGCAAATCAAAAGAAAAGGGTGGTGAGCGCAGTGAAGTGATTTTTTTTTTTGAATAAAAAAAATTAAAAAACAAAAAAAATGATTGCCAGTACCGTTGTGGAAGTGATCGAAGAAGCCCAGCACATGTGATTCTCGGTCACGTAAAGACGTCCCTTCGCAGCACCCCAAAGGCAGAAATAATCTGTGCACGATCGACGTGATTAAGCAAAAATGAATGAAAAATGAACTGAACTGAAAATGGCGTCCACCTTGAATCACATCCTCGGTGTCGGGAAGGTTGAATTCGCGCCTCACGTAATCTGTCTTCTCTTGTAACTTCTGGAACTTCCTTTCATCGTATTCGCCCGCTTCACTTGCCTGCCCATTCAATGTTTAAAAGTAATCAAAAAAAAGTTAAAAATAAAGTCAGATGGGTGCATCCAAACGAGAAAAACCACAATGGTACCATAGTGTGGTTCGCCCTGCTCTTAAGATTGAAGGAATTGATTCGAGACGATTCAATTCGCTCTTCCCCACGAGATGGTGAACGCGACTTCCTACCGCGTGAACATAATTTCTGGTATTCCGGTCCAGGCTTGGCTGATCGTTTGATTTTCATTGGCTAAATATTCCACACGAAAGAAAAATGGCAGCACATCGAAATATGGAAGCGCGGCCAACGTCCCCTAGTGAAAGTGCGACTGCTCTTTCGATGAAGAGTAGCCGATCTTCGATGCAAGCCAGAAACAGGCAGATTGTGTCTATCTACGCGTTCAACAGAGCGCTGGTGCTAGCCCTATTGGCTGCCGTAGCTGTTTGCGGAACTGATCCGTCCGCCACGCCTTCTGCCTCTGCCTCTGCCTCTGCCTCTGCCTCTGTCTCTGTCTCTGTCTCTGCCTCACCTTCTCCCTCTGCATCGCCGTCGTCACTCATCGAACCCTCCCCCTCCGTCACTCCATCCTCGACATCTTCCGCCTCTCCTTCACCCTCCGCGACCACCTCGTCGACGGCCAGTCCCAGCGCAAGCGGCCTGCTCCCCATCCACAATAACGAGCCTCGACTGGTCGTCGTGCTGGGCCTGGTGGGCGGAGGAGGCCTCCTACTGCTGCTCGTGATCGCAGCGGTGGCCTACGTCTACCGCTGCCGCATCCTACGGGAGCGGCGGGCGGGACAGGCCGCGGACAAGAGTCCCCTCTACTTCAGCTACCACCCCGACCACGACGGCTCGGTGCCTCTGCTTTCACAGAACGCTCCCAACGACGATCCCTTCGTCAACCCGTGATGTGTGCACCACACCAAGCTTCGTGCGCACAGACGCGCACTCTCACTTCCGCACACGCGCCACACGCGAGGCCTGTGCGACGAAAGTGAAAACGGATAAAGAAGCGTGGAGCGTTTGCGATAGTTAGGGACTACTTACAGTGCAGGTAGTGCGGAGTGAGGGGGGGAGGGGGCGGAGCGAGAGACGACGTCCGGGATCGCGGCTTGGAGAGGGGGAGGAGGGCACTATTGCTCTCTGGCCTTGGTCGTATCTTGAGCATTGCCAGAGCTCGCGGAGACCCGCTTGATGGCCTTGCCCGCCTTCCACTTCTTGTAGTCGGCGTCCGTGCCACAGATCCTGCGCAACGTTGCGTTGGGGGCACGGGGTCAGCGACATCACTCGACCGATGCGCGCACGGCGGTGTGAGGGGACAAAGGCAAGCGCCATCAAGAGCGGCGATAGGGGCGGTACCAATCCCAGAGTCCAAAGAACGAGCCGTAGCAGCCCTTGTTCTGCGAGTGATGGTAGTCGTGCTGGTCGGCCACGCCAAACAGCGAGAAGGGCGACAGGGGGAACGGCAGCGCGTAGCCCGAGTGCGCATCGACTGCCAGGACGGGCGAGGAGAGGTCAGCAACGGGTTTGAGTCGGGCAGGCCGTACGTTCGGTGATCAGGTGGGACGGGTACCCGTCTCCCAGAGGCGCAGCAGGAGCCACACGTAGAGGGTGAAGATGTGCGAGCCCATGATGAACGGCCCGGCAATAAAGGCTACCTGGTTGAAGAAGTCCTCCACCGGGTGCGCGTACTCGGCCGAGATGCTTGCGGGAGTGTAGAACTGATGATCTGCGCAGCGCAACCGGGGACCACACCGGACCACACATCAGCGAGAGACCATGCATCCTCACCCAGTGGTCACTGGCGTACGTTGCTTGTGGATGCGCTTGTACAAGAAGGGCTGGTGCAGTAGCCTATGCGACCAGTAGAAGATGGTGTCTTGGACCAGGATGTGCACAAGCAGATGAAGCAACACCTGAAGTGGGGCGGTGAGGGCAAAAGCAAGTGAAGAGGACCCCATAGATCCATTACCTCGGTGATGGAGGGGAGCTCGGGGGTGGCGTGCACGCCGCACCGAGCCGCCAGCGGCCACATCAGATACAAGACGAAGGGCGCCACTGCATGCTTTATCGACACGTCCTACGGTTTGCACGCGAGGAGCGTTAGTCATCTTCTTCGTGACTCCTTCCTCTAGCTTTCTTTCTCACAGCTGTCAAAGCCAAGTTGATGCGAAATGGAACAAGAAATGGAACACAATTCTGCGCCATCTGGCCACATTGAATGATGAAAGAAGAACCTGTACATACCACGATGCTTTTGCGCAAGAGTTGATCCGTTGGGTACTTTAGCGGTTGAATCTTGTAGCGGGCAAGAATTTGGTATCGATGCATGAGGTAGAGGCCCACGTTGAATGCAATGAAGGCGAGGGAATGAAGGGGTGCCCCCGCGGTCCACAACGTCCTCTCGGAGTAGTTCACCACCAAATCACGCCACATCGCGGCAACCGCTGCCATCTTGTCTCTCTGCAGAGATGATTTTCAATGAGGAACGATTACTACTCTCGTTCGATTTAAGCCCTCTCGGCAAGGAGAGTGCCTAACCTTTAAAAACGCTGATGATGGAAGGCGAGGAGGGGGCGGGCAGAGCAGAAGAGCGCAACAGGACTTGACTTTCTTAGTGCACGAAACCTTCCGTCGGACAGGTGCCAATAGGAGCAAACCGACGAATGGGTGCCCAATCGCTGAGTTAGCGAGGCAGGAGCAAAGAGAGTGCAACACGCCTCAACGCTTACGACGGATTGGCTGCGGGCTCGCCCACGGACTTGGTCATGATGTAGATAAAGTAATGGAAGAACTCGCCTGCATTCGCCGAAAGCGAACACCACAGCACGGAGCCGACAGTGAGTGAGGCCAGGCCGCACGGTAGTTATTGATCACGAGCCCGGGAGCGTACCGACAGTGCGTGTCTGGAGCTCCCAGTTGTACTCGGGCTTGACCAACACTCGCTTGCGGAAGTGGGGCTGGCCGAACGTGATCTGAATATACTTGCCTCCCGGCTTCAACACTCTGTGGGACGGGGATGGTGGTGAGGCGTTGTGAACTGGAGCAGCGGCTTGGCCTCACCGAATACCTGGCGACCTCGGCGCACATCAGGTGACATCGCTCGGCGATCTTGGGATCGAGCTCCCACGAGTCTCCCTTCTCACACTGTCGCGCCACGAGATGATCAGGTAATGATGACAAGGAAAATGAACGGCAAGGAGGCGGCCACGTACCATGATGGCGTCCATGGTGCCTTACGTAACGTGTGCACAAAGCGTGAGGCGATGTTCAACAGTATAACAATAGAAGGGGAGGGAGAGAGACCTCGCCCAAGGGGGTGGGAGCTACACACCTTTGTCGATGGCCACATCGAATGAGGCATCGGGGAGCTCCTTCATGTCCATGACGTCCATCACGAGCCATTCCATGTTGGGAGCCGTTTCCTTGTACTTCTGCTTCATGTTCTCGATCACAATCTCCGAGAAGTCGTTGTTGACGATGTTCTGCTCATTCCCAATTTACAATGACATCAGCTCCTGCACATCACACACTTGGATCGCACCATCGCGCACCTTGTAGCCGTCATTGTACATGTCCTCGCTCAGCTCTGGTGGGTGGAGAGTGAAGCGCTTGGTCAATTGAATGCGTTGCGGCGAGGAGAATGGGGGCAATGGGCCATCACGCGAGGGGCAGGGAGGGCGTAGTAACTGGAGTTGCCGCACCCCAGCATGAGGATGCGCTGCGTGGGCTGCACTTGGTCGACCAGCACCGGCTTCAGATCCTCCCATCCCTTGAACCAGTCGTACAAGTCGCTTGGCTCCCTGTGGGAAGAAATAATTACTTTAATTTTACATATAATTTAATAATTCCACCGGTGTTGCGATTCCTTCGTTTCTGCAGCTATTTATGATGATTAAAGGCTTTAATTAAAATTACAAAATTGAAATCGCGATTGAGCTCCGCGATTAATGTAATGAAATGGTAGCGCACTGTTCGTATCGCTGGTCCCAGTATTGCTTGGTGGCGTAGGCTGTGTTGTCTTCGGGGGTGCGATCCTTCGTCTTCTCCATCTCTGTTGTGCTGTGGGCGGACTGGAAACGGAGGCAAAAAAGAAACTCCTCGTTTCCCTAGAGAACCAGCACAGATGGAGGGCAAGTTGTTCATCTACCATGTTGAGCGAAGGCTGGCAGCGTTTATGAGTGAGGGCGGGCCTGTGGGTGAAGATAAAAAGGTTGTGGTGTTCATTGGTGGATTGACAGACGGCTTTCTGGCCACGCCCTACCTTACTCACCTGCAGGCACGGCTGGCCTCGTCTGGCTGGTCACTCGTGCAAGTCCTGCTATCTTCCTCCTACGCTGGCTACGGCCACTCAAGCCTGCGCCAAGACGTCGAAGAGCTCGACTCGCTAATACAGCATATGGTACCCCCCCCCCTCGAGGACCTGCAAGCCACCAGAGTTGTGCCTAACATGCATCCAGACATCAGTTGAGGGGACGAGCAAGGTCGTGTTGCTGGGGCACAGGTACGACGAGGCGCTTGCTGCGGTCATCCCTGCCTCCTGTGTGCTTACTGCACGTCCAGCACTGGATGCCAGGACATCGTGACCTATATGAGGGAGGGCGCCCACCGCGGCAGAGTCCATGCCACTATCCTGCAGGCCCCCGTCAGCGACAGGTAGGCAAGCGGGCCCGCGCTCCAGAGTGTTGATCGGTTGTGACCTCCTTTGCTTTAAAGGGAGTACGCCGCATCGCTTCCTCAGACGGAGAGGCTGCTGGCACTGGCCACGGAAATGATCACACACGGCAGGGGGAACGAGCTCATGCCACGCGAGGCGGACTCGGCTCCGATCACGGCCTACCGATACCACTCGTTCGCTGCGCGGCTGGGCGATGACGACCTGTTCTCGTCCGACTTCACGGCGGAGGAGGCCCAGGCGAGGCTCGGCCATATGAGCCTGCCCTCGCTCGTGTATCTGTCACTACGGGACGAATACGTGCCGACGGGCGTGGACAGGGAGAAGCTGCTCGCCGTGTTCTCCCACCTGCCGGGGGCGGTAGTCAGTGCCGACGACGAAGCGAACCACAACCTCTCACTGCCCCCGGGCGCCGGCGAGCGCTTCGCCGACCGAGTGGTGGCCTTCCTTGCCGACCTCCCATAAACGCACACACCCTTGAACAAGGCGAGGGTAGTAACACAACTAGGGTCAAGTAGTAGTAAGACAAATCTTTCTTTTCTCTTGCAAGCGCGACTGTACAGGCTGTGTGTGAGGTAGACTATCTACCACAGGCATTCATGATCTTCTACATCACCAACTGCCCTCTTGCGGGGAAGCGGCCTCGTCCACCGGAATGTCGGAATGGGAGTGAGGCTCCGTGGGCTGTGGCGTCGCAAGGACAGAGACGCTGGCGGGGGACAGGGACAGCTCCACCTCGTCCTTGATCCCCACGACCGTCACCGATGGGATCGCCGGCTGCCCGGACGGTTCTACGTCCATGGCGATGCCGCAGTCGTCTGCCAGGGCCTTATCGTCGCTTGCGTCTACTCTTCGCTTCTTGTGCACGTTGACGGGCTCGCTGGCGAGAGGTTCGGGGAAGGTCACGTGCTTACGACACGACGGGCAGCGGTCGGGGCCGGCCACGTTGCGCCAACCATCGAGGCACTCGGCGTGGAACGTGTGACCGCACTCGAGCGTGGCAAAGAGCGCCTCCTCGTCCTCACCACAGTCGACGTGTTCGTGGCTTCCGCTGTGGTGGTGAAGCAACACGCAGTCCTCGTTGCGCATGCGGCCCAGCTCGCACTTGCGCTCGCGCTGGCGCTTGGCCTCGTCCCGCTTCTGCATGCGTTGGACGCGGCCTCGCTCGTACTCGGCATCGTCCGTGGGCAGCTCGTAGCGACACATGGGGCAGGTGTTGTGCTCCTTGAGCCACGGGGTGATGCAGTCGCGGTGGTAGAGGTGGTCGCACGGCAGGCCGAGCGCCGAGTCGCCCTGGCCAAAGCCCTCCTGGCACACGGAGCAGAGGGCCTGAGCCTTGATGTGGGCCTCAGTGACCTTCACCTCTTCAAGTCGCTCGACCGCGCTCTTGGACGCCGGGGGCGGGCCAGCTCGCTGCCGTTGCTGGAGCTGGAACGTGTAGTTGAGGAAGTCGTTGAGGCTGAAGCCGCCGCCGCCACCGAGCGGCGAGCGCATGCCTCCCATCAGGGGCACCGCCCCTCCGGCCACAGGGAAGGGCATCTGAACGTAGAACGTGAAATGGAGCTGCGGCGTGGATGATGTCGAGGTGGAAGTCGAATTGTCGGTAGAGCTGCTCGAGGGCGAGGAGGCAGAGGTCTGGTCGCCGTTTTGCTCAGGCGCTGCATCCGCTGGAGTGGTCGTAGGCGACGCAGCCTGCGATTGGGTGGCCTGAGTTGGTGGCTGGGCAGTGAGGGGCACGACGTTGGCGGGAATGGAGATTGTCATCGGCAGCGCAAAGGTGAGAAGGATGGAAGGGATGCGGGTGGGCTGCGGGGCCGGCCCGGTGGGCGCGTCCCCCGAGTTGGTTGGTGTGTTGGTTGCCATTTTTATGTGTGTTATTTCTTTCTTTCTCTCTCTCTCTCTTAGGCTTTGATCGCTGTTCGGTGGATGAGCAGAATGGTTAGCTCCACGCGCCAAGCCTTTTTATAGGCCAGAAGCGTTCCGTCGCTAGAACTGCCAATTCCTTGCTTCAGACTTTTTCTGCAGACGTGAAACAAGCCAGGAAATCACCACGCGTGCACCGCTAATTTCTGCCAATTTCCCACTCTGGGGAACGTCACGTGAGCCTGACGCGCAACTCGCGGAACGTTCGCCTGGATGGCCATCAGCATACATCACCACGAGCCACTAACGCCGAAGGCCACGTTTTTCTGGTCGTTTTCTGAACTTTGTCGTTTGTTTGCAAAGCCTTCTAGAATGCCTCGTCAGCGTTGCCTTGTGCGGGCCACGGAGGCACCCCGCACCATTTTTGTCACACACACGGCACCGCATACACAGCTCTCCGCACGGGTGGAGATTGTTGGGGGGGGGGGTTGAAGAAAGAGAGGGAGAATGTTGCGGCCCACGGCCGGAGACGATGTATGTACAAAGGCGTCGCGCGGTTCTCTCTCTAAGTACAGGGTTTGGGGGGGGGGGCGATGAAAACCGGACGAACGGCACGAAGCTCTTTCACGCCTGAGCGTTGGACACCACGTGAGTGATATCCAACGTTTGAAGTTACGTTGCTGCAGTCGACGAGGTGGGTGGAGGTGTTGTGACTGCGGGGCTGTGCTCGCCGGTTCATGTCCCGTTACGCCGAGAGAACACCGACTCGGTCCACCTGAACCCCAGGTTGGGCCCTCTGTCAGCGCATACGAGCAACGTCGTTCCAAAGGAGATGACAGCCGGTACCAGTCACCGCATAAGAAGTGGTGCATTTGTCTCCACTCGTTGTAGTTGAGCACGAAGTACTGGTGGAGGCTGCGCGTCCACAGGTGGTTGGTCTGAATGCGCTGAGTGCATAGCGGACAATGGAGCTTGATCTCGGCCCACTGTTCGAGGCACGTGCGGTGGAAGTAGTGGTTGCAGCTCGTCCGATAGTCGCAGTTGACGTCGAGACAGATGCAGCACTGCAGCGACGCATCGGGGACCACTGAGCAGACCAACAAGCGCGTTGAGCGGTGAGGCGATGCGAGGCAAAGGGAATGCTACATCCTACGGCACGCAAGGACAGATGGGGAGTACCGAGCGACGCTGCCGCAGACGAGGGCAGGAGCTCTTGGTTCTCGAAGCGACACAGGAGCTTGTGGCTGATCTCGTAGACGCCACGGAAGAAGTAGTACATCGACAGGGGCACCACTCGCGCGACAAGGCCGCAGTAGAACGGGGCTCGGCTCCAGCGATAGCGCTTGAGGATGAGGAAGCACAGCCCTGGTGTAGGACAAGGCGTAAGGGTGGGGTTTGGGGGGGGTCTCTGCAACATAAGATGCGTACCCAGTGTGAACATGCGAGAGATCCCAACCGTTAGACCTTTCCTTCTTGTGTTGCTGTCCAGGTCCAGATTGAAATTGGCCTATGCATGCGTGGGGTGCCACCTTGAGATGAAGCTTGGGGGCGGAGTAATGACGAGGCAATTAACAAGAAGAATGCGTACCACTAGGGCCACGATGGCGCTGCCAAGGAGGGCTACTTTCTTGGTGATGTTGGAGAAGGCTCGATAGCGAAGTAGGAAAAGGACTGTCATCAGGAGGAAGCCCTTTGTGTTGGCCACACCACAAAGGCGATTCACGATCGATTGGGCAAACGAGGGCTTGAAGAGGGACAGGTGGGCCCCAATAAGCCGATTGCTTCCATTATTGTTTTGTTGATGCGCCCCCCGTTGGCTGTCGGCGTGAGGGGGCAGAGCCGGCCCAAGGGGGCCATCTCCAAGAGGGGGGATAATCACTTTGTCATCAGCAAACATAGCGTCGTCTGATGCATCAGACATCGGACCTGCGTCGTTTGGGTCCATGCATGCGTCCATCCAGTTTTTCGATGCTTCGCCCAACTTTCCAGCCACCTCTGCAAAAGTGTTGCCCAATTCCTTGTTTTTTCCGGCAATCCTCCTCACGATTGGCTCGGATCTCGGGCTGTGGTGGGAGACGAGCTACCGCCAGGTGCCTTGTTACTGGCATTGGCTTCATACGGTCGTGCTCAGGCCGAGGAGGTCCAGCATATGCTGCGCAGCGGCGTCCCTGTTCTGGTGGGTGACTTCCAGCAGTTGGACATCGCTGCGCGCCTTGACGCTGGCGATGAACCGATCCTGGCTCCTGAGCACGATCGTGCCCACGATATATACACCGTGCCCTGATGGCTGTCCCCCGCTTGGGTTGTCTGCAGTTGCGTGGTAGGACAGCAGCTCGCCGACCCTCTTCTTGAAGGCGGAGGAGAAGCACTCCATCTTCCCTATCTCGTCTATCACGTAGACCGTGCACGCGCCCTGCCCAAATGCAGCGTCACACAACTCAGCGAGGATGGCACTCGCCTGCGAAGTTGACGGGAGGTGTCACCTCCGCTGAAGGCAGCCGTAGCTCGGGCAGCACCGCCGACTCAAACGTGGGCACGTCCACCACATACTTGGACACCCTCGGCAGCCGCCCCTTGTGCTCAGACACCTTGGATTCGTGGGCCAGCAGCACGGCACGTCCGCTGCTGCACAACACGGCCTCGAAGCCCTCGCGGCCCAGCGCCCCCTGGCCCGCCCCTCACCTCCCGCGTCACGAAGCCGCGCACCTCCAACTGGCCTGGCGCCGGGCATCGTTGCCGCAGCAGCTCGACGAACCTCTCGATCGCCGTGGTCTTGCCCACTCCTGGCGCGCCGGTCAGCAAGACTATAGGATGCCTCTTGTGCTGCATCGTCTCCTTGTGCAAGCCAGCTTTGGGCCACCACAATTCTGGGGAATGTTTGGAATTTACACTTCTTTTACTCTCGCTGGGTCAAGAGAGCACGCAGTTCTGGCTGGCCTCGGTCTCTGGGTCCTCCTCTCGCATGATGGCGACTAGTCGCTGCATCATCTCCTCCGTGAGAGCCGACTGGGTGAGCCCTCGCCCGTGTTCCAGCTGCAGGCACGCATGCGCCGTTAGTCGTCGCGTGGCCACGCAAGCTAGAGAGGGACACACACAGGGGGGGAGAGGAGAACGTACGGTGTGCGTGTTCTTGTCCATGACCTGCTGGGCGTGATCGAGGCAGCAGGCGGATTTAGCTACGGGCATGAACACTTTGATGTCGTGGCCAAGCCCCGACGCGGCCAGCGTGGGGTAGCCGAGCGGGTGGCCTGCTTGGGCGACAGATTCCTCCTCAGTTGAGTCCAGTGACCAACACGATCAAGAAGCGGCAGTGGTCGGGAGGAGGGAGGGGAAAGCAGGGAGGGGCATGCCTTGCACGCAGTTCACGATCACCGCGTCGCCCTTGAGCAGCTGTACCAGCTTCCCTGTCAGTTTCTCCCAAATGAAAATGTGGCCGTCGTCGCTCCCTGTCGAGACAAGGCGGCCAAACCATAGCGTCAGCAAACGCACAAACGCACGCGTGCAGCAATGATACAGCCATTGATTGGGGGGTACCAGAGATGATGTACTGGTCATTGGGCCCGAAGTAGTTGACCTCCTTGATGGTGCGCACGTTGAGGTGGCCCTTCCATTGCCGCTCGTAGTCGATGCTCACATCGGGGTTGCCTGATGCGATGGAAAGGCGCGGGACACGGCGCGGGATCATGAGAGGACAGCTGGCATGGCTGCCCCTGGGTCCGGGGAAGGCGTACGTATGCGGGGGTCTTCTTCCAATTCGCTCGCCGCCTCGTCCTCAAGCTCCCACGGATCGTCATAATCATCGTCGTCGTCATCCTCTTCATCTTCTTCTCCCTCTTCATCATCGTCGTCGTCATCTTCCTCCTCTTCTCCACCGGTATCCTCTGCTTCACCGTCATTCTCGTTATCTTCGTCGTCTTCGTCTTCGTCTTCGTCTTCGTCATCTTCATCGTCTTGGTCCATCCTCGTCTCGTCGCTCAGTCTCCGCTTTCGCTTGCCGCCAGAGGTCGGTGACTGGTGAAGGAGCAAGTCGCACTCGCCACCCCCGCCCGCTGCGTCTTCGCGCGGCGACAGCGGCCTCGCGGGCGAGACGGAGCGGCCCTGGCGTTCCGTCTCGGGGCTGCCTTCCATCTCCATCCTATCCGCAGCCGCGACGCCCTCAGTCCCGCCCGCCAACGACAACAGGTAGATGTAGTCCCCTGCGCCCGAGCCCCATGGCCGCCAAAGCAACGCAAGACACGCACACGGCAGGTGGAGGTTGAGTTCAGTGAAGCCGGGGATAAGGGAGAGGGGAGAGTTCACATTACCGCCATAGCTCGCAAGCAGCTCGGTGCCGGTGCGATCAAAGGCGAGCGAAGTCAGGTGCGGATGGGACATGTACAGCGAGCGGCCCGACCGCCTGGGCCGAGGAGGCGCGTGAGCCATCGAGACAACGGGTGGGGATTTGTGGGGAGCGCAGCGTACTGAGCCTTCCGCTGCTCTTCGGAGCGCCAGGAGGGGCGGAACACACGGACGGGCTCCGTCGGATTCCTTACGTCGTAGAGCCTGCGCTCAGGAATAGTGCGCGCACGAAGCCAACGATCAGCGCTTTCTCTCGCCTACGAAGCAAACAAACCAACTAACCAACCAACACATTCACACACACACGACGATACCTAATGAACGGATCGGATCCGGCGGTAGCGATGTGTAGCCCTGTAACTGGGTCGATGGAGAGCGCATTGAGTCCCGTGCTGCGATGATGGAGGAGGAGAGAAATGAGCGGTGACACTACGGACTCGAGCGCGAAAAGGAAAGAGAGGCGAAACTTGTGATTGGCGTATTTGTCGCCAGCGGTCAGGTTGATGAACACGTTGTCCTCGCATTCCTCGCCCGCGCCCCTGCGGACCAGACGCACATCACGCGATGAGATGAACGCGCGCGAGAGAGATCCGAGCAAGAGGGCGCCCACTTGCACTCGTGTCGCGCTCGACGATCGAATCGCCGAACTGTGCCGTCGTCTGCACGTGTCACACACACACACACACACACACACACACACACACACACACACACACACACACACACACACAGAGGCGGAGAGCCGGTCTCAGCCTCACGCGACACCACAGACGTGATGAAGGTGACGTGTGCGGGCGCACCTCCGCAGCTGAAGAAAACGTTGGAGCCATTGGGGTCGACGACGATCCTGTTCACGATGTTGTTGTGGCACGTGAACAAGTGACGCACTTGTGGCCTGCAATGTTTCATGCGTGTTAGGCTTAGGTGCAACGTTGCTCATACACAACCACTTGACCATCACCACCAGTTCATGGCCGCACCGATGCTCGCTGGCCGCTCGTGGCACGTGGGTCACGATGATGTTGCCGTCCGCGCCGCAGGATACGACTTGCTCCTCGTCCGTGCGTGGAAGGAACAGCGCGCTTCATCAGAAGGCGGGCGAGTGAGCGATCGAACGAGGTGAGCAGAGCCGCGGCCACAGCACAGAAGGTACCAGAAGACGTTGGCGGAGTGGCCCGGCGATAGGGTCATGCTCTTCCTCATCCGCGTCATGTCCCATATCTTCAACTGCGCCGCATTGCCCCACCACGAACATAGTTCACAACCGAAGCATTAACAGATCGTGCATGGCCCACAGGCGGGGAAAGGCCTGCTAGCATGTAGAGGCGAACCTTGGTGTCATCGCTGCCGGAGATGAGGAAGTTGCCGTTGGGACTCCACCTGATGGTGTTGACGCAGCCCCGGTGGCCTTCCAATGTACGCACACGTTGCAGGCGTGGTGCCCAGCACGACAGCGACTCTACGCGGCTGGTGATCGAATGTTTAACCAATGCATCAGCAGGACGCAGCATTCACCACCAGCGTTGCGGTACCGTTGAAAGGTGTGCGGCAACACTCCGTGCGTGCATCTGGTGCTCTCACGACGGCCAGCCCTCTCCCTCAGCTGCAGCAGATGCGCGAAATCCATCTTTTCTGTGTTCGTTTTCTGTTTTCTGTTTTTTGGATTTGCTTTGGTTTTGCTTTGGTTTGTTTTTGTTTTTGTTTTTGTTTGTGCCCGATATTGTCTAAACTAACCAAATCCACCGTTTAGACAGCTTTTTGGCTGCAAAAAAACTGGATGGTCAGCATGACGTGGCAGTTCCATCAACGACAGCCAAGTGAAAATGCGGAGTAGCTGTTGGCCAATGAAAAAACGGTTTCTCAACCAATCGCAGCAGCATGGAGATGCAATGATTTCGTTTAAAATTCAACGCTATTGTCAAATGGAAATGACACGGAGGTCAAGAAATTTAGTATGAAATCCTCCCCACATGCCGGACCGTTCATTAAAATTACAGAAAAAAGCTGCGCCTGATTTCAAGAAGAAAATAATTTACTGGTACGGAAAAAAAACTATTCCAGAAAAAGGGTGACCGGGTCAAGCGGCGGCCACTGGCACTGGGCTTGGCCGCTTCTTGTCGTGGTGGTCGTCGTTGTCGTTGTGATGGTAGAGCCGCTGGTGGCCAAAGGAGGAGTGCGCAACTGCTCTTCTTCATCTTCACTTGGGCGCCCACCTGAGCGCTGTGTGCCACGTCTGTCTGTGGCAGAGATGGGTCAGTTGGCTGGCACGGGAGGACAAGAGAGTGGCCACAGGATAGGTACCTTCCTCTGCAAAGTCAAATCGACGTTGCATCTCCTTTTGCAATCGCAGAAAATGGCGACGGAGCTGATCATCGTTGTAGTGCGTCACGCGCAAGGCGAGCAATTGATCAATCTCACTGTAATTGGTGTAATTGAGCAGGCAGATGAAAAGCGATGAAAGCAAAAGAGAGCAGGCGTACTGAATTTCGTCTTCATCTTGCTGCTTTAGCGCCTCCAGCTGCTCACTGGAGAAGGTCTCGAGTGCTGGTCGTTGGCGTTGCAGATATGCGCGTGGCGAGGCCGGAGCCTGGGTGATACGCGCCACTCGACTTGTGCCTGCTGGGGGCGAATAGTAAGACTGCTTGGGCGCTAGTACCTGTCGCAGCTCATCTTTAAGATGAAGAATGCGACCGCGAGTTCTGTCGTACGCCGGGTTCTGGTCGCCCTTGCCCTTGCCGGACTGGATGAGCGAACGTAGATGTTCTTCCGCTGCGGCATGCTCCTCCTGCAGCTCAATAGATTCACTGCGGAGGTCACTAACCGTCTCGGTGAAGACATCGTTTGCTGTCTCTTCACCGACTCGGTGGCTGAATGAAGAGAGCCGATTCATCCGCAGCGCGAGATCGTCTTTCCTTTGCTTCTTGACTTCAGCATCCTTGCGCTTCGCTTCCAATTTGCGCTTGGCCGAAGCTTGTCGATTTGCTTTCCGCTGCTGCTTGAGTTCGTGGAACTCTACACCATGCACTGTCACACTGACGTCAGCACACCTAAAAAAGATAAAAAAACCAAATCAAAAGAAAGACATACACTCTTTGTACGCTCCAAGGCAGTGCTTGTACGAGGTGCATGGCGCAAACAGGCACGTGTGCACTGCGTTGCGCCGTGTCTCAAACATAGGTAGGTGGCAAAAAGAGCACCGACTTGGTGCCTTGCCACCTCCTTGCCAAAGGAGAACAGCTTTAGGCTTCAACTGGTCAATTTGCTCATCGTCAGAGAACGTGACCCAGCCAAAATCGGTTTTTTTGAAGTCGCCAATGCCGTCGAAGAGCAGAACAAGCTCATCGTACGTACGAACAGTTGAGAGTGAAGGTGTGGGTGTGGGTGGGTTCATTGAAGAAACAGAAAATGTGCTCTGGCGCCGCAAACACTGAGCGACATGACAAAAAATTACTTGTAATCTTTTTGGCTATCTCCGCTTGGCGCCAAATTGCTTTGTGCGCCACTCCCAACACCAACACACCAAGGCACAACATGCCATACAAATTGATCTGTGCAATGAGCGAGTTGCGAAAGCGGCAAGATGCTGAAAAAAAACGGTACCTTTGCTTGTTTTTGATCATGCCTGAGTCTCAAACTAATGTCACACAACGCGCTCATCATGCAGATCTTATTTTTATGTTTCAAGACTGGCCCTTGGGCTTCTGGCCAGTGAAGTTGGCGCAACAAGGGCAGCACGGGCTTTCAACGTGACTCGTAACATCGCGCGGTATTGGCAGACAAAGCTCGAAGACCCATCTTTTCATTCCGGCCCATGGGGCGGCTTCCGGTACGTCGCGGGTGTTATTTGCTTTGAATGTTGATTAATTTTCTTTATTTTTGCCCCAGATGGCTCAAGTTTGGCGAAACGATCGACCACGCCATACAACGCCTACTCTGGTTCAACGTTCGCCTCCACCCAGAGTACAACTTGCATCGGCACACTGAGCTCCTCAATCGAGCAGGGGCAGATGTCAGCAAGAACTTCGTCGCGCGGATCTTCCAGAGCTGGCGATGGTCGTGGAAGAAGCCGACGACTCAACAAATAAAAAAATACAAGCCAGACAACCTCGAGTACTATGCGCAATGGGTTGTGCTGGTACCTACCTTCCCCTTCTACCGCCTCAAGTTTTGCGATGAGGCGCATTTCGTCTCGCGCCACCTCTACCACAACTCAGTTGTGGGGCCCGTTGGCGCCGACACCTACCTCGTTAACAGTCAGGGCATCGATGAGAGCTTCTCTCTCACCCTGCTTCTCGATCCGGCCGACACCCAGACCCCATTCTACTTTAACATCCGTACCAACTCGAACTCCGAGATCGATTTTCTGGCCTTCGTCATTGCCGCGATTGAGCACGGCCGTCTTGTACAGGGCGACTTCTTCATCGTGGACAACGCTGCTATCCACTTCGGGGCAGAGACGTGGCAGCTGCTTGTTGATCTGTTCGACGAGTTCCGCATCAACTTTATCTTCCTCCCGAAATACTCGCCGGAGCTTAATCCATGCGAGTTGGTCTTTGCGTATCTGAAGAACATCATCCACAACACCCGAGATGCTACAACCCCAGTGCCCCACCTTCTCTTTCGTGCCCTGGCACAGCTCCGCTACAGAGACATCGTCGCATTTTATGACGAATGTGTAAACATTCAGGACCGAATCATTCAATAAAATCTCTTTCACAACAGTGAACAACAGTGTGCCTGAGTGGATTCGAACCCCTGCGCATCGCTCCGCCTCAACGCGTTGTCTATTGGTGGTATGTTTAAGCTGGAGTATATCAAAACTCGACCCATTTCCACTGAAACTCTGCATACTCCGCCAACTTCGCTCTGTGTCTTTTTTCTTGATTCTTGGCAAAACGGTGGATTTGCTTAGTTTAGACAATAGCGCATGCGAGACCAAACTTGCGCAAGTCTACCCTTGATGACATCGCCGACCGCGTAATCGAAAAGGGCCTGTTCGACTCGGGCGGAGGACTGATGGATCAACGGTAGCAAGCGTATGGGGCGCTGTTCCTTGTTTGTTTTTGAGTGTTTTTGTTAATATCTTGATGTGATCAAAATTTCCTTGAGCCAACTGCCAGATACGTTACATTGCAGTGGTCGCTCAAGATCCCTTTCTACTAAACGCTTCCGGTAGGCCTGGCTTCATGGTCCTGGTATGAGACCTGACTGTTGCTCCCGATGCGGCCAGGTTGGTGCCCGAGCCACTTCGGCTCCTCGTCCTGTGGCCCGTGCTGCCGCTCGTTACCGTCTGCTCTACTGAGGCCTCTAGCTCGGCCGAGGAGCCTGGAGAAGACTGGGAATCCTCCATGTCCTTGACCGGGCGGAGCGTGTCTGAAAGGGAACCCTCGTGCATCATCTCTTGGAATAGGCCGACCGACTGTGGCCGCAGGGACATGGCCTTCTTCCTGCGCGAGGAGAGCGAGAAGCCAAAGGTCGCAGCGGCAGGGCGGACGGCTACTCGAGGTGACAGAAGGGAAGAGGACGCCATCGAGGCCTCCATCACCGGTGGGGAGTTGTTTGGTGAGGCTGACTTCTTGCTGGAACCGGTGGCGGCGGACGAAGAGGCCGGAGGAGAAGGTGAAGTGGTACTAGTTGGCCCCGGTGCCACCCATGGCCCGGGGAGTGTGGATCGTCGGAAAGGAGCGAAGAGCTTGCCCAGGGAGTGTTTTCTTCGCAGTTGTGAGGCGGACATGTTCTCATGCTTGGGTAGCAACTCCCCGCTGTCCTCTGAGTCTCCCGCTGTAGAGTCAGAAGACCCGTCAAAGATGTGGAGCTTGGCGAAAGAGCCACTGAGCCTGATCGGCTTGACCTTGGCCCGTCGCGCCTCCCTTCGCTCGGCCTCTGGGCTGTGTGACCCGCGGGTGGTTGGTGGCGAAGACATACGCAGGTCGCTGCCATCGCGCCGTGGTAGGCCATCGGTAGAAGCATACATGCGCTGGTCTAGGCCCACGGAACACTGCTCTCGCTGAGCGAGGAGGTATATATCTGAAGTTGTGAGTTGGCTGTCGTGAGGAGGAGTGTGAGATGTGGAGGCCGAAGAGGAAGAAGAGGACGAGGACGAGGAACAAGAGGACGAGGATGTTGGCCGTGGTGCCGTTGACTGCCACTTGTGCGTGGCTACTGGCACCTTTGGCTTGTTGGCGAGGCGGGCTTGCTTCGATTCCCACTCTTGCCGTTCAAGCACTTCGTTTTCGTCTACAACCCACAACGGGTCGAGCCAGTCGTGCTCGAATTCACTCTAGAAGCAGCCCCCGCTTGGTCAGCACGAGATGGGGAGGGTAAGGTCACGGCTTCTAATTCAGGCAAGGCCTACCTCAGAAGAGGACGAAGTGGTGTAGCTTTCCTCGTCGCTAGATTCACTGAGACTGAGCATGATGCAATCGCTCGCAGGCCTGTACGCATTGCTGTCCATGGTGGACTCGAACCAGGAGTAAGTGGCGTTGTTCTTCTTTTTGGTCATCATCCTCCACTGATTATTCTTGCTCTCAAACACGAGCGAGCCGGGAGAAGCGGATCTTCCTCAGGTGCGTTTCAATGCTTTTACCTCAGCTGCAGTTCATCGTGCTTCTCAAAAAGGGCAACTTGCAAAACAGGAAAGTAAACTGATATCTCTTTATGGTACAGCGTTACCACGCACCTTCTCTGTTTTGAGTTGGTGGAGACGAGTTTCTGAATTCCTCGTGCGCGGAGCGACGCGTCTTGCTCCAAGAACTCAGACCACGTCCTCGACGTGCTCGTCGCCTATCCGCACCTGCTCGACAACTTGGTCGGCTATGCTCGTCCCTCGCTCTCGCACCACGTTGATGAAGCGCCCCACAGCTATTGAGAAAAGTAATCAAATGAGCATCGCTTGCGCGCGCACGCACGCACACACAGAGGGGGGGGGGGGAGAAGAAGAGGAAGTACTGGAGTCTGTGCGATCCCGGGCTTGTACTGGAGGCGCAGGCACAGGTGCATTCTCTCCTCGTTCAGCATTATTCAGTCCGTTGCCGTTTCCATCATGATCCCTCGTCCTTGGCTTCTTGTTCTTGTTCTTGTTCTTGTTCTTCTGACCGCCCAGACCCATCACCCGGTCTCCCATCACGACGAGGGCGCTCTTGCGCCGCTCCTTCCGCTCGCTGGCGTGACGGTTCTCCTTCCCCTTGGCGTCGCTGTCCATGGAGTCCAGGTCGCTGTCATCGCCTCCGCCCGACATCTGCTTGATACGCTCGAGACGGAGGTCCTTGCGAGCCTTGCGCCAGATCGCCACCAGTACGTAGGCGCCGTAGATTTGCGACACGAACAGCAAACCGGCCGTAGGCCCGAACGTGTAATACCTGCAGTTATTGGTGGATTGTTTGTGTCCCGGCGAACGAACACGCAAATGAAGACATAATTAGATATGAAACACAACACATCACGTGAAAAAGAGAGGTAGCGTGAGGCAAACACTGGGAGAAATACGTAGCTCCGGAGAAGAATTAACAAGAATTAAAGAGATAAAACGCGAAAAGGAAATACTCCGAGCACAAGCCCAACCGTACAACAACAAAAACTGAGTGTAATTGACCAAAACAAGTGATATAATAAATGAACTAAGGCAAATAAGGACTTGTTTTGTGAAGAAATAATAACAATAATAATAAAAATTAATCATAACTTAAGTGACGGAAACGAAGTGGTACCAGAACTCGTCGTCGCCGTCAACGACGATTTGAATGGTCCATGCAAGGAAGCCCGTCTTGGTGCAGAGGGTAAAGACTGCAGCGAAAAGGAGAGGCCACAGGCACCAGGCCTTCTTCGCACGATAGAGGATGAGTGCGAAAAAGGTGGGCTGCTCGGTGAGGGCCGTGAGGCCGAGAGTGAAGACGCCGCGTATGGAAACCTCTTTGCCGTTGTACTGGAAGCGGTAGACAGCGAGGATGACCAGCAGCATGGTGCTCACGTGGTGAAGCAGTAGAGATTTAGGAATGGCGATCTTGTAGGCAATCTCGTAGAGGTAAAGATTGACGAGGAAGACGGCGATGAGAACGATGCCGCGACGGGTGTTCTCGTCCGCTGGTACGTCCCCGACAAAGAGGTAGATGCCGAAGACGAGCCAGGGCACGAGGAGGATGGAGGTGATTAAAAGTTCGCTAACGTAGACTAAGAAGTTTCGTTGCTGTAGTTTGGGTAGTTTCCGGAAGGGCTTGAAGAAGTGGGTGAGGCCCATCTCCAACCCCGTGAAGACCACGTAGAAGGCCAGAAAGCTGTAGATGAACCCGAACGAAAACGATTGCGGGTCATACGCGTAGATGAATGGAGGGCACGGCGTCGCCGTACCTCCGCTCGACATGACCAACCTCTTGCTCCCTCCGTCTGAACCTGCAAGCGTGGGCTGAAGAATGAAAGCCAGGTGCCGTGCCGGAGTGATAGCCCGAGTAGTGGTAGGTGTATCGATCCTTCCCCAACGCCAGTTGTTTCCACCAGTGGGGGAACAGCGAGTACCAATTAAAAACAGAAGCTCCAATGGGGGAATGGTAATCAGATTAATTACTGTCCACCGTTTTTTACGGCACCAGCAACGAAACAGAAACACCGATCACAGACGAACACGCACCTTGCGCAACAGCCCATGGCGCCAGTGCGTGGCGTGTGAGGCCACGTATGAGATTTTCAATAGTTGTGAAAAGCAGCCCTCCACTTACTGCCTCTCTGGTGTCCACTCGAAATGAAGGCCCATTGGCGTGACTGGTTGCACATTGCCTGTGATCCTGTCATGCAAGAGAAGACGAAGCAAGGGCGGAAAAATGCTTTAAAAAACTCATTTAAAGAAGAAAAAGAGAAAAAGCAAATTGAACGAGCGATGTATGAGGCCGGACCACAGACCTACTCGAACCCTGCTCACCACATGATGATGGGTGCGGAGCATGGTCACGATGGAGGAAGTGAAGAAGACAAGCGCACGCTGTGGGTGGGCGACATAGACCGCTGGATGGATGAAAATTACATCAGCGCCCTGTTTGGATCTGCGGCCGAGGTGGCCAACGTGAAAGTCATACGAGACAAGCTTACGGCTATGCCGGCGGGCTACGGCTTCGTCGAATTCAAGACGCACGAGGGGGCTGCGCGTGTCCTCAACGATTTCAACAATGTGCCCATCCCTGGCGTCGGTCGCGCATTTCGCCTGAACTGGGCAACCTTTGGCATCGCGGCAAGGTAGATCATTCTGGCAGGATCGATTCGACTTTTATTTCATTTCATTTTTTTAAATTCAATTAATAATCAAATATTTTCTGATGTTTGCAGACGCCCCGAGACAGGACCAGAGTTTTCGCTCTTCGTGGGGGACCTGGCGCCCGAGATCTCTGACGATCAGCTTCAGGTGCTGCTCCTGCGCTCCACAATGACCAACATGCGTGGGCTCTGTGTGCTCACCCGGCTCGTCTGCGGCTGCGCTCTGTTACAGGCATGCTTTGGTGCGCGGTACAGGTCCGTCAAATCGGCCAAGGTGGTCACCGACGCTGCCACGGGAGCTTCTCGAGGTGCGTGATACTCTCTCTGGGCGTCTGGCCGCTTTCGCCGTGAGCGTGAGCGTGTGCTCTTTATATGGTCGTTGCCCAGCAGCCTGTGCGTGACCTCGCGTGCGTGGGTATAGGCTACGGGTTTGTGCGGTTCGCGGACGAGACGGAATGCTATTCTGCGATGTCCGAGATGCAGGGCATGATGCTGGGCAGTCGCGCGATTCGCCTGAGCCAGGCCACGCCAAAAAAGAGCTCTTCCATGGGAATGGGCATGGGAATGGGCATGGGCATGGGCATGGGAATGCCGATGGGCGGAGGTGGCGGGGTACGTCCAGTGCCTCCTTTCTTGTCGCGCGGCCGCTTGTGTTGTATGCTTTGACGGCCATGCCATTTATTCTTCGTGTCAATTGATTTATAATAATAATAATTATTTTAGCAGGCCCCGATGCCGGAACAGGCCGATCCCTCGAATACAACGATCTTTGTCGGCAATCTCGACTCAACGGTCGGCGAAGACGAGCTGCGGGGGTGCGCTACTGCACGCTGTCATCGCCGCCTTGCCCTCTGTTCGCTGACATTCTTTCATCTTCTGCGGTTCACTCGTGGCACAGCCATTTCATGCCGTTCGGCGAGCTAGTCTACGTGCGAGTTCCGCCGGGCAAGAACTGTGGATTCGTCCAGTTTGGTAAGCAGGCCCTCTCCCTCTCCCTCTCCCTCTCCTCTCCTCGCATACTCACCCACGATCCCTCTGCTCTAGTGCATCGCTCCTGTGCCGAGAACGCCATGCTGAGAGTGCACGGCAAGACCATCGGTAAGAGGCCAGCTCTGTCCCCCCCCCCTCTCCTCGCCCTCCAATGCGGTTTTGTTGACCCAACCGGTCGCGCAGGTGCACAGTCGTGCCGCTTGTCCTGGGGCCGAACCGGCGGGCGCCCCGGCTCGAGGGGCGCACCTCAAGCCGCACCCTTTAGCGGAGCTGGGTACCCACCACTCGAGAACCCACTGCGCGAGCACGCACACATGTATGCATGTGTGCATGTCGACAGAGGCGTGTCCGCTCCGCCTTCGCCACTGACCGCGAAACCAATGGCGTGTCGCACAGTTACGGAGGATACGGCGGGTACATGCCCGCCGTGCCGCCAACGTATCCCGATTACTACGGTGCTGGCGCGGGCATGATGGCGCCGGCCGCGGTGGCCGCCCCCTACGCCCCGATGGTGCCGGTGATCGCGCCCACGCCTCCAGTCGATACTAGCACAACGGAGGACATCTACTTCACGCAAAGCATGGACCAGGTGGTGAAACGGGTACCCATGCTCGCCCAAGCCATGGCCTTGGCCTCTGCTGACCTAGTCTCTTGGCTCGGCACACGACACAGCAAAACGAAGAGTTTGTGAACCGGCACATGAGCAACCTGGTGCCCACCTTTTTCTGGTCTGCAAGCCACGACCTGCCCGCCTCCTCTAGCGACTTCGAATGACTCCACTTCTCTTCATTCCCCCCTCCTGATCCGTGTAGATACACCCTCACGCTCAACCAAAACATCCAAACAACTAAAACAACGTCTGTCTTTCACCAAGGTTACGCCCACGCCGCTTGGTGCGACCCGTTATCTTGTTCGCTCGTGGCTGGCAGGTGGAGCTGGCGGCATTGGGAGAAGAACACCTTACCGGCACCGCTTCCCTCTATGGCCGCGCCAGTGACGGTTTTGGGTCTCCAGTCGTGGTCTCGGATAACACCGCTTCATGTCTGATCAACTTGTTTCTCAAATCAGCAACTTTCTTCCAGGATCAGCGACCATCCTCGTGGCGTGCCCGGCTGGTTGGTTGCAGTGCTGGCGAGCATGCCCCAACGACCGCGGTGCAGAATCACCTAGGTTTTAGGCACATGCTAACCCTATTGCGGGTACCAGCCCATAACAAGCCTCGATTAGTCTCATCAAGATCAGTCCGTTGCTCTGTGTCACCCCGTTGCCAAGCTATCAAATTTCCTTTTGTTGGGCAAAGGCGTTTCATGGTAAAGCGTACAAGTTTCCTAGGCCTGGGACGGATTCTACAAAGCAACGAACCGCACTAGAACTCGCCACCCGCGCCCGCTTCCCGGGTTCTTACCTCACCTCCCGTCGCTTTGAAGCTAGAAGATACCGCAATCACAACCTCAGCAGCAGCTTTGCCAAAGCGGCCGCAAGCCACACGAAAGCAGGACTATGGCCAAACTGCAGCCGAACAGCGTATTCTGGACAGAGTCACTGGTCGGGCCAGTAGCGATGGCGTCCTTGATAACGAACGGCCTTCTCTTCCTGGTCATCTTTCTGACGGAAGAGACGCGACAAACCGCGATCCTCCCTCTCATGCTTGGTCTCGCTCTTGTCGTCCACTTCACCACCTTCCTCTTCTTCCGCGGATTGCCTCACAACAGCATCTTTCTGTCAACTTACACCTCGAAGCCAGGCTCACCATCACCCGCTCCAAGTTGGCTCGTTGCTCTCTTCTCTCGCCAATTACCGAACGTCGTTAAGTTGGGTCTCCTGCTCGAAGAGCGAGAGGCCACTATCAAGGCTCTGAATGAAGCGCTTACAGCCAAGAGCATATATATGGCCACTATGACGCACGGTAGACCCGTCATCGCTCCTAACGGAAAGACGGACGGACTTGGCTCACATCGCAAATGCAGAGCTGCGCACACCAATGCAGGGAATCATCTCTATGTGCAAAGAGCTGCAAGAAACTTTAGCGCCCGACCATCTGGGCAACAGCGCCCTCAACATACTCTCTGGTATGTCCCACACTACTCGTGTTGATGGGCCCAATATTCACCCTTACCACAGTTTGCGCCGACCATCTGCGGTCGCTGGTCGATAACATCATGGACTGGGAGAAGCTGGAGTCAAAGCAACTCGAGCTGGAGCAGATCCCGTTCTCCATCGCTGGCGAAGTGTCCAAGGCCTTGCAAATGGTTAGCGCCAATGCAGGTAATCAAACCACTGCCCGCCTTGCTCCCACCTGGTACTCATCATCTCTTCCTATGCCTCCCAGCCAAGAAAAAGGTGACCCTTCTACAGCAAATGTCTGTCGCCCATCCCATGCACGTTGGCGACCCCATTAGGTAATGCGCCAAGTTGTGCCTCCGAGAAATCCGATGGCTAAGAGAGGGAGCGCCCAGGTTTCGCCAGGTTTTGATCAACATTATCGCCAATGCGGTCAAGTTCACGTCGGAGGGCGGATGGGTCTCGGTCACTCTACTCAACGAGAACGCTACTAATCCCGCTGAAGTGACGGTCATTGTTGCCGACTCAGGCATCGGCATAGCGCCGGAGCACACGCAGAAGCTCTTCACCGTACGCCTATCTCATGGCCATAGCCGCCGCTGATCGCTGACATACAGTCGCAGAGCTTCTCACAGGTCGACCCTTCGGTCTTCCGTAAGTATGGCGGTTCGGGGATGGGGCTCGCCATCTGCAAGCACCTGTGCCAGTGCATGGGCGGCTCGATCGCCTGCGTGAGCAAGTTGGGCCAAGGGTCCACATTCAGGTTTGTCTCGCATTGTCGCAGGCTTCGATCCCGTAGTTACAGCCAACTTACCCCAATTGCGTAACGCATCGTAATGCAGCTTCACCGTGCGCATGCCAGTTGCGGACGAGCCGATCGTCCACACCAGGGAAGCGCCTGACCTGTCGCCTGCTGGCAACCTGTCCCCGGGCCTGCGCGTGCTGCTGGTCGAGGACAACCCCGTCAACCAGAAAGTGGGGGCGCGCATGCTGTCCCGCCTGGGCTGCCACGCCCAAGTAGCCGCGAATGGCGCTGAATGCCTGAGCGTATGGGAGCTCAGCCGCTTCGACGTCATCCTCATGGACTGCAAAATGCCAGGTACCGCAGCGAGCACTTGCCCAATCACTTGGTATGGCCTGCCTCACCGTCTTTCCCCATCCGCGCAGTGCTTGACGGCTTTAAGGCGACGGAGGAGATAAGGCGGCGAGAGGGAGCCGCCACGCAAAACCAAACCGGGACTGATGACGATAGCCGCCACTGCGCAGTCCCGATCCTCGCGCTCACCGCCTCGGCCACCAAGGTACGAGACGAGATCATGCGCCACGTAGTGCGCACGTTCATGCGGGCAGGCGCTGATGCTCCAATCGTCGTGCAGGAGCAGGCGCAACGCTGCATTGCCGCAGGCATGTCCGACGTGCTCTTCAAGCCGCTGCGAAGGGAGGCCCTGCGCGCGGCCCTGTCCAAGTGGACCTCGCCGGCCCTCGCTACCAACGCCTCCTCCCCACCACTGCCTCCGGACATCACGCCCAGGACGGACCGTAGAGCGACAGACCAGGAAAATGAATGAAGATGACGATGTTTGTCGTTCACCCGCGAGCATGAAGCCGTCGCTCACTTGCCTTCCGTGTTCTCCTTCTTCCTCTCCTTCTTTTTCTCCTCCTCTTCCTTGGCTCGGGCGGCGATCTTCTTGATGACCTCGAGCATCTGGTCGTCGTCCTCACCCTTCGAGCCGTAGTCGTCGTCAATGTCCTCGTCGTCGTCCTCCGCCGGCGTCGGCGGGTCGGGAAAGGAGGCTCGCGGCAGATCGAACCCGAGCTTCTTCAGCTGCGCTCGCTCGCCCTCCGGATCCTGCAGACATGATTTTTCATTTTCATATCAATTGCGATTTAACTATTTTTAAATTTGTTTATGTATAAAAAATTGATATAAAAAGAACTTGAAGGCAATAATAAATTGTAATTCATAAATAAGCAGAAACGCCCTACCTCTACGGTGGAGAGGACGCTCATCTGAATGAAACCCTTGAGGGAGACGCCGGTTGGTCGCCGGCCGACCTTGTCCTCATCTACGTCCTCAAACATCATGAGAAGTCCGCCGTAGGTGTGCTTGTCCGTTGCCTCTTCGCCGCTTGCGTGCAGCATCGCATTAAATTCGCGCAGATTCAAGATGCCGTCTTCGTCACGATCGAATCGCTTGAAGATCTGTGTGATTATCTTCACGTATTCCTCCGTGGGATCGCCATTCTCCTCAATCAACTTCACCACCTCAGGTGCAGCAGCCTCGCCTTCCATCTCTTGACTCAGTCCAGAAAAAAACGAAAATATAAAAGCAAACCACAAAAAATAAAATATATAAAAAGATAGAAAACTTCTTTCTTAGTTACAGAATAGGAGACGAAGGTGTACCAAGTGCACTTGTCCACTCAACCTCTGCGGCACCACTCGTTCTGAACTGCGCCTGTGCGGCAGAGATGGATTTACATCGACCAGGTGGAAAGGGTAGCGGCTGTGGTGTGGTGCCCATCCCACTGGCCCTGCGCAGGCGAGAGTTCACCAGCCGCTGCGCCGGCTCTTCGGTGCGTCTCCCAACTGCCGTACATTGCGTGTGCCCACCTCACCCAAACCTTGGGCGTGGCGGTGACCACACGAAGGTGGTGCACCAGCTGGCCACGCACATGAGTGCCGTCTCCTCGCGCTACGATGGCGGCAGCCACATCTTCAACCTCGAGTGGCGGCCTGACGGGTACGACCACCAGCTTCGGTGTAGTAATTACTGGTTGCTCAGCCCCTGGCCGACTCACGTATGTGTGTGCACGATCTGTGCAGGAACGTGTTGGTGGCGGTGGGGGACGACGGCACCGTGCGCATGTATGACCCGTTCAACAAGAAGCTCTTTCACAAGATCGAGAGCGCACACAACAACAGCATCAACGTGGCCCGATTCATCAGCGACCACCTCCTCGTACCCACGCCGCCTCCGTCGACGAGAGTTTTTCGCGAAGCCGTCTGGCCATTGACCTCCTTCTCCCCCAGGTGACGGGGAGCGACGATGAGACCCTCAAGCTCTTTGACACACGCTTTCCCTCGCGATGCGTCAACACCTTCCACGGCCACAGGTGGGTCATGGTCTGCGTTTGAGTGCCTGTTGAGCGCCTGCCCTGATTCCTTGTGTGTGCGTTCGTACAGTGGCTGGGTCAAGAACGTGGAGATGTTTGGTGACGGGAAGCTCATCTCCACCGCATTCGATGGCACCATACGTCTATGGGTTCAGCCCCGCCTCTTGGCCCTGGCTATGTCTATGTCTCCTCACGCTTTCTACTCTATTTCTTTTTCTTTTTCTTTTCCTGTGTTCCGCCACGCGCAGGACATCGGCGGGGAGTACCCACACGACAGGAACCCGGCCAACGTTCTGTTCCAGCACAACGGCATTGCGCGCATCGCCTACTTCAAGGGCGAGGACCGAGCCAGCCCCCTCATGAGCCTCGACGACGACAACGAAGACGACCACGACGACGATGGTGGCGATCGCGATGACGGCTACGCCTTCTCTCCGCCTTCCAGCTCCGCCTCCCGTCTGATCATCTCGTTGACCAACGGGTGCATCGTCGTCTTTCACAACCTGGACGTCTCCAGCTCCCTCAAGCAGACGGTAACTGTCGCTCCTTTCCTCCACGACCACAGCTACCAAAGCTTGGGTGAACGCCTGACAGGTGCTGTCTCCTGCGTGATGTGTGTGATGTGTGCGATGCGTGTGATGTGTTTGATGTGTGTGAACAGGAACTGCTGCACACGGATGTGACGGAGTTGTGCGATTTCTTGGACGGCGGAGCGATGAACGAGTCAATCGGCTCGCCCTCGATCTCCAGTGGCTCGTCCGAAGACGAAGACGACTACGATGGCGACTACGCTAGCGAGATGCAGTCCTCCCCGGCATCCTCCTTTCCGTCTTCGCCCGCCACGTCCGTTCCGCTCTCGTCCTCCCCCATCCCCTTCGCGCCCATCCCCTACTCCCCTTCGCCCTCCCACCACCACCACCACGGTGATGGCGGTGGACACCTCGAACTGCCGGACCTCGTCCACTCCTCCCCGCCGTCGTCGCCCCTGCGTTCCCAATCGTCGCCCAGCACCAGCATCACGTCGTCGTCGCCGCTTCCACGGGCCTTCCTGCGAAAGACCAATCGCGTGGAGATCCTCTGGGAGGTAGGCTACCCCTCCCCCCTTTCTTTCCTCCTGTGCGTAGTCGGGGCGGGCTGGAGCAGCCCACGTGCTGACCGAGCGGGGCCTACGCCGCAGCCTGACCAGCTGGGCTACTCAACCTCGCTCCAGATGTCTCCGTGCGGGCGCTACCTCTTGACCAGGTACTCTCTCTCTCTCGCTCTCTCAGCCACACGCTAGACATGTTCGCCTTTCGCTCAACCCCCAACTCCACGCTTGCATTGCATGAAATGTGGGCGACGTTGCAGGCGTCACATGACCAGAGACGGGAGCGAGATCTGTTGCGTGTTCGACATGGACCAGGAGGCCACGCTCATCGAGAAGCTGGTACCCCCCCCCCAAGCCTCACCTGTCCACGGCTTGATCTTCTCAACGTTATCATAATATGATTGTTTATCATTTTTGAAAGAAATTATCAGTTTATTTTATTTATAAATTGATTTATTTATGTTTTTTATTAATTTGTTTTAGAGGAGGGACGGCACGTCAACGCTGACCCCAGAAGAAGAGGCCATCCTCTACGCTCCGCGAGGGCTGGCGCTCGCCTTCCCCAACCGTTTGGTGCATCTCATCCCGGTAGGGCGGCCTTCCATCACCACGCGGCGTCGTTGGGCTGAAACGATGGAGGTTCTGGACTCACCTCGCGATGACGTCGCACGTTTCTTTAGGACTCGAGCTCGGGCATGGGCTACATCAAGGAGCCGTGCTTCTCTTCGCATGCCCCCTACTTCATATGCTCTCCCTACTACAAGGGGTAAAGCCCTCTCGCATCCTGTGCTTGCGCGTGCTCATGCGCGTGATCTTTTTCTGTGGCCGTACGTGTGTTGTTAGCCTGCGCCTGTTCCGATTGGAGGAGCTGAACGCACAGAGGAGTCGGTCGTTTGCCCAGTTGCGCCAGCCCTCTTCCCTGCGTCCACGACGCGGGTGGGCCCTCCTCAACACTCACCAAGCCCCGTACCATATCCCTCACCATTTTTATGGTATTTTTATTTATTTTGATTTTGATTTTTATCATTTACAGGGTTCTGAGCTGCCGCTATCACCCTCACTACCCGTACGTGCCTCTCCCCTGTGCACGGATACGAAAGTCAAAGCCAATGACTGAAATGGACTACCCCTCCCCCACACAGCATGGTGGCCTCGGGCGGGCTCGATGGGAAAGTGGTGTTCTACCTGGGCGGCCAGGATCTCTATTCCAACGTGCCCATGCGGACCTGAGAGCCTTTGGCCTTACTTGTACAATCGTGTACATACAAAGAAACCGAGAGTCATGTCGTTGGCGTTGTCGTCGTCCTCGCTGGAGGCGTGCTCTCGCACAGCTTCACGGGCTGGCCGGGGACGTGTAACACGAGCAAGCGATCAACCGGCGTGCCCTTACGCAGGGACACCGAGGTGGCGGTCTCCTCCTGAGGCACGACGTAAGCGCGACCTCCGCCGGACAACTCGCACACGCCCACCATTACTTGGCAGTGCAGGAACAGGAACAGCGCGTACAGCTCCACACACAAGGCATCGCCATCTGCAAGAGAGGAAATACAGTAAGCGTGGTGGTGGAGCAAGCGCTTGCCATGGTATGGCGCACCGGTGGGGGACAATAGCTCATAGCACGCCGTGTTACCGGCTGCAGCCACGGTGCTGGCCAAACAGGAGGCGATGTCTTGCCGCGCCATGGTTGAAGTCATCACCAAGCCAGGGATCAGCTGAGGGAGAGACTGTAAGCGGCCGCGTATGCTGATTGTCTCCAAATTTGGTAGGTGGGGGTACCTCCTGTCGATGCCGCTCGACACCTTCATTTCTATTGGCTAGCAGGGTGAGGGTCACCACCTGGCCCACCCTGTTGAGATCTGGCACCGTCAGGGAGGTTTGCAGGCGTTGAGCATCTCGCGTCGGGCCTGAAATCAGGAGAAAAAGTGTCAGACACGTAGTTCATGCCACGTCATCAGAAGCGACAGAGGACTACATACTTTTTAGGAAGCTCCCCAATGGAAGGACCGGAGTTAGGGGAATAGTTTCGGTCGAAAACATTGCAGTTCGTTGAATTAACGAGCCCAAGGGCGGGTGGGGAACTGAACGAGGCGTCGCGTGGTAGGCCTCGGCCATGGAGGTGGACACGCGCTTGGCCCGCTGAATGTGTGCCAGGTAGAGCTGTGGGGGCACGCTCGAGGCGTTTTTAAGTGCCGCCCCGCACTGCCTGCATCGATATTTGGCCAGAGACGCGGGCGCCTGCGGGCGAAACGAGCCATAGGCGATGCGGCAGCCCTGGGCGGAGGTGCACAGGTAGAGGAATCGGTAGGCGACCCGGTAGTGGTGGTAGATGTTGACGGCCAGAGTGGGATGGGTTCGTGTGGACCGAGCCACCCAGGCCTTCCAGCGCGGACCGTGGCCGTCGTTTGCGTCGCGGTCGATGATGAACACGGCGGCGTGGCACATTTCGTGCACCAGCGTGTTGCGCACCTTTGCTTCGGAGTCGAGCAGCTTGGGATTCAGCTCGACGTCGCATCGATGTGAGGATCGGTAGAACTTGGTCTTGCCGGCAGTTGTTACCAGCTTGGTGGACCAGCTTACGGTGACCTGCTCGCTGCCCAGCCTACCGTCGAAGATACTCGCGTTGTACTCCTCGGACCAGGCCCGTAGGCTGGCAAGGCTGATGCGGCTGATCTCCGAATAGGTAGACGTAGAAGGTGACGATGAAGGTGCCATTCGATGCTTCACCTTCATATCACGGACTGGTGAAGTCGTGGGCGTGGTCGGCGGTGGAAAAGAAGATGTGAGCGACACCAAAGGAGGCAACATGTAGGCGGCCTCTCGCGCCTCCGCCGAATCCTCGTCACGTCGGGGGCAATTAGCGGGCAACAGCATTGTCTTTTGTTGAGCGAGGATGTAGAAAAAGCAGAGAATGTCTTCTACGTAAGATACCCACCGCGTACCAGGCGTTGTTTCAATTGTTTCGTGAGAACCGAGACGTTGGTGGAGCTCGCTAAGTCATCGCCCAGTGACTGGGCCAGTCCGGGACAAAGACTAAATCACGAAATTTCGAAATTCGGCCGAAGTTTATTGGCCCGCTTGGTGGCGGCTGTCTTGTTTTGGCCGAGCTGCGTGGATAATCGCTTTACGCTCCCGTGGCCTGGACCACAGCGGCCCGCAAAGGCAACTAGGCCGGATCAGAACACGCAACGGTAGCGGTGTCCGCACAGATGACAGGAGCAAGTCCGAACGGGGAAGCTGCCTGGTCAGGTCGGGCATGGCTGCGCGAGGATGGCCTGCCAGGAGTCCGACAGCGAGAGGTACCACTTGAGGAGGGCCGCCATGAGGGCGCGCGGCTGCGACGCCATCATCGGTCCCTGCGGATAGCCGGCGTGGAATCCCAGCTGCACACTCCCACTCTGGCCCAGAGTGGCCGGGAACGACTGCTGTACCCACGTCTGCGCAAGAGTGAGAGAGAGAGAGAGAGAGAGCTCGAGTTAGCGGCGAGCGCGCGTGCCATGTCGTGTGTTGTGCGTGCCTTGAGGTCGCCGATGGGCGTGCGGCCATCCTTGATGAGAGAGTCGAGGTTGTGGACGCCCGTGATGGGCTCGGCCTTGAGCAGGAGGGCCTTCACCTTCTGCTGCGCGATGCGGATGTCGTTCAACCGCGCGTGCAGGAGCCGCAGGCGGTCGCCCATCATCTGCAAGTGCTGCGGGTGGATCGACCTGCAGTAGTCCGGCACTGTGCCCACACCACCAGAGAGAAGCCAACCAAGTGTCGACAAAAATTAGAGGACTGGGGAGGGGCACACGCAGTCAGGCGGTCCACGACGACGGAGGGCTCCGGCGTACTGATGGACTGGATCTCGATGGGGCGCTGGAAGATGTCGCGTTCGAGCGCGAGTGCCTCGTTGAGGATATGTACAACTTCGCCCAGCGGCGAAGTGGCCGCCAACGGCGGGGCGGCGGGCTGCGGCTGCGGCTGCCCGCTTTGGCTCGGCGGAGGCGTGGGGGTGGGGGTGGGCGTCGATCCGGGAATGGGCGGCTGTTGCCTGGAGGCGGTGGTGGGCACGGAGAGGGACGACAGGGCGGCGATGAGGGCGTGTTGGCCGTCCCGCTTCTCCCTGGGCGGGGCGGTCTCGGCGTCGGCGTCTTCGTCAGCGGCGGTGGCGGTGGCGGCGGGGAGGCCGGCGAGCTGCGCGATGTCGTGCGAGGACGACGACCGCGGCGGCAGTTCGTGCCCACTGGCATCCACTGTGATGCGTTTGCGGGGGAGAGAGTTGGCCCAAGAAAAAGCGAGAGCGAAAGCGAAGAGGGAAGGAGTACGGCGGAGAGACGCGCGGCTCCTTCGCAGGTTGTCGACGACCGAGTCCAGGCGCTGCACCCACTCGTCGCGCTGCTGCGGGTTCGCCGCAAGGAACGACTCCACAACGCCGTACTTGGTTCGCAGCACGAAACCTGCGCTCATTATTAAATAATAAAATTCACAAATTAATTATTGTTATTATTCACCAATAATAATAAAAAAGTACCAGCACTTGTACACAAGACACGCACCAGTTGGGTTGCCCTCGAGCTTGCCGCTGTGCATGTTGTTTAGCGAGATCTGCTCCTTGAACGTGT
>JANDJZ010000504.1:0-30184 GCA_027943245.1 Acanthamoeba sp. SK_2022b | reverse complement strand
CACGCCCACCAACCCGGAACCCGACCCGGAGGCGCTGGCCGCCGAGTTCATGAACTCGCCGCAGAACCGGGAGTTCCTCGACGTCGAGTCGGTCCTGAAGGCCTCGCGCTACGTCCTCGCCCGCGAGATCGCGTACGACCCGCACGTGCGCACGTCGCTGCGCTCCACCTTCTACGACCACGTCGAGATCTCCACCTTCCCCACCCCCAAGGGCCGCAAGGAGGTCGACCGGCACCACGACTACTTTGTACGCCCACCCCCCTCCCCCTCCCCCTCGGGGCATGACGACGCCCCCTCTTGATTGGTTCGTTGATATATTTATTAATTTATTTATTAATTAAAAATATAAAAAATGGAAATTGGTCGCGTGCAGAATGTGAAGCGTTTGGAGAAGAAGCCGATGTGGGCGTTCAAGGACTCGGCGCAGTTCCTGCAGATCATGAAGGCCGAGAAGGAGGGCCACATCACCGTCACCATCTCCATCCCCAACGAGGCCGATTTCCTGCAGGAGATGGAGCAGCTCTACCTCTCCGACGGTTCGCTTCCCCCCTCCTCCTCCTCCTCCTCCTCCTCTTCCCCTGACGCCGCGACTGACCACACGCTCGCGCGCGCGCACCGCAGGCTACAGCCTCAACGCGCAGAAGTGGAACGAGCAGAGGCGGCTGGTGCTGAAGGAGGCCCTGACGGCCAACCTCTACCCCCTCTTCAGGACGGAGCTGCGGGCCAAGATGACCCAGGAGGCCACCGACCTCGTCCTCGCCAAGAGCACCGCCAACCTGCGGCGCGAGCTCATGCGCGGCCCCTTCAAGCCCATCCCGGCCTCCTCCCGCTCGCGCGACTACTACGGTATATTTATATTTATTTATATTTTTTAAATTTATTTTTATTCATCGCCCACCCGCGTGAGTTTAATGAGCTCTTTTTCTTTTTCTTTTTCTTTTTCTCTTCTCTTCCTCGCGTGCAGATGATGAAGACGAGCGCGTGGGCCGGCTGACGGGCAACACCAAGGTGATGGGCTGCGTGTGGGGGCAGGGCGACGCCCCCACCATCTGCATCGTGATCGACCGCGATGGTCAGCCGCTCGAACTCCTCAAGCTCAACTTCATCAACATGCGATCGGACGAACGTATGGCTGCAGTCCACCTCCATCACGCGCGCCTCTCGATCTTGCGCCCAGTCACTCGCCAGCCAATCAGCGCTCACAGTCTTCTCTCTCTCTTTCTCCTGTGTGTGTGTGTGTGTGTGTGTGTGTGTGTGTGTGTGTGTGTGTGTGTGTGTGTGTGTTGTGTACGTGGGTTGGGGGGGGGATCGCACACAGATGCGCCCGAGTTGGATCGGAAGAGGAAGGAGCAAGAGCTGGACCAGCTGCGGGACTTCATATCCGACCACGCGCCCCACGCCATCGTGCTGGGCGCCGGCCCGGGCGAGATCGACTCGCGGCGCTTCTTCGAGGAGCTCGCCCGGGCGGCGACGGCCGTGGAGGCGCGCAAGGACCTGCGCCACCGCATCCACGTCACCTACGCCGACTCGCGCATCGCCAAGATATTCAAGAACTCCTCCCGCTCCCAGAAGGAGTTCCCCGACTACGCCCCCCTCGCCAGGGAGGCCGTGTGCCTGGCGCGATTCCTCCAGAACCCGCTCGTCGAGTACTGCGGCCTCACCCTCGACGGGGCCGAGGAGGTCCTCTGCCTCCCCTTCCACCCGCAGCAGGACCTGGTACACGTCATGCACACACACACACACACACACACACACACACACACACACACACACACACACACACACACACACTACTTCAACGACTAACAACAACAACAACGATGATGATGATGTTTGTCGTCGACAGGTGCCCAAGGAGGTGCTGCACCAGCACCTGACGCGCACCTTCATCGACGTCGTGAACGAGGTGGGGGTGGACATCAACCACGCCGTGCAGCACAAGTTCGCCGCGGGCCCGGTCCAGTTCACCGCGGGTCTCGGTCCGCGTAAGGCCCAGGCCCTCCTGCAGGCCCTCGAGCGCAAGGTCAAGCCCCCCCCCCCTCTACCCCCTCCCCAACACGCGCGCAACGCGCGAGGCGCGGATTGGATAGGGAAGGGGGGGGGAGAGTGGAGGAAGAGGGGGTAGTCGCTGACTTGCGGTGTCGCACAGGGCGGGCTGGTGTCGTCGCGGGAGGAGATCGACGCCGCGCTCCAGACCTTCAGCACGCCCGTCGGGAACCCCGACGACGAGGACCGCATGTCGGTGGTGTACAGCAACTGCGCCGGCTTCCTTCGAGTCTGCAGCAAATACTTTTTGCGCGACCAGCGCGACGTCATCGGTGCGCTGCGCTCCACTCCCCCTACCCCTCCCTCCCCCCCTACGGAGGGGGGGCAAGGCGCTGCGTTCTGATTGGTTCCGGTTCGCGCGCGCGCGCGCAGATCCGCTGGACGACACGCGCATCCATCCGGACGACTACGGGTTCGCCCGCAAGATGGCGGCCGACGCCCTGGACGAGGAGGAAGACGAGGGCGCCTCGCAGGTGGAGGCCGTCATTCGCCGCCCGCAGAAGCTGGAGGACATCGGTGCGTTATCCCCCCACCCCCCACCCCCCACTCCCCCCTCCCCGCCACAAGACCGTGTCCACTCAATCGTGTCTGGCGCGCGCGCGCGCGCAGATCTGGAGTCGTTCGCGGAGGAGTGGGAGAGGTCGGGCAAGGGCAAGAAGGCGATCGCGCTGCAGGACATCCGGCGGGAGCTGGGCAACCCCTACGCCGACCCGCGCGACTCCTACAGGGACCCCACCCCCGACCAGCTCTTCTACCTCCTCACCGGCGAGACCGAGACGACCCTCAGGTGCGTGCACCGCCCCTCCCCCCCCTCTCCCCACCAACCAACCACCAATCACAAGACTGTGTCCACTCAATCAATGGGCGGTGTTGTGATGTGTTGTGGTGTGGTGTGGTGTTGTGTGTGGTGATGCGGGGCAGGCCGGGCCAGCTGGTGCACGCCAAGGTGTTCCGGGTGAGCAAGGACATGGTGTACTGCCGCCTCGACAACGGCCTCTTCGGCTCCATCCGGCTGTCCGACCTCACCGACTCGGCCGTCCAGTCCCCCGATGACCTCGTCGTCCCCGGTACCCCCCCCCCCGCCTCGCCGACGTTCGTTCGTTCATCGACTCACCTCCACCACCACCTGTGTTTTATATTTGTTTTTGTTTTTGTTTTTATATTTGTTTTTATTTATGTTTTTATATTTGTTTTTTTAATGGTGTTGTGTGCGCGCGCAGGTCAATACCTGGCGAGTCGCGTCTTGTCGGTGGACAAGGACAAGTTCAGCGTGGCGCTGGCCTCGTCGCACAGCAAGCTCAACGACCCCACCCTGGGCGACCACTACGGCCGGCTGGACCCCTACCTCCTCGAGAAGGAGGCCGAGCAGACCGAGCTGCCCCGCGACCTCGCCGCCATCCAGCGCAAGAAGGCCGCCGCCGCCGCCGGTACAGCCGCCGCCTGCACTGAGAGCGAGGCCGCCACCGTGCTGACAACATGTCGTGCGCGCGCGCGCGTGTGTGCGTGTGTGCGGTGGGAGCAGGTGCCCAGCGAAAGGCGCTGGCGCGCAAGAAGCCCCAGAGGACCCTCACGCACCCGCTCTTCCGGAGCTGCTCCTGGCGGGAGGCCGAGGACCTGCTGCGCGACAAGGAGCCCGGCGCCGACGCCATCATCATCCGGCCCTCCTCGCAGGGCTCCAACCACCTCAACATCTCCTGGAAGCTCACCGACACCGTCTGCATCCACACCGGTAACCGCATTGCCCCCCCCCCCATCTCCCGTGTTGCCTGCGCTTCTCTCTCCCCCCCCTCCGTGGTTTGCCTGCTCACATCGCGGGGGGGGGGGTTCAGACGTGGTGGAGAGGAGCAGCAAGAAGTGGGAGGTGGAGAAGCAGGTCTACGAGGACATGGACGAGCTCATCTACCGATTCATCGAGCCCATGACCGAGTTTGGCCGGGAGATGCAGAACCACCGCCTCTTCCGAGCCGAAGGGCGGGACAGCATCGAGCAGCGCCTGCGACAGGACCGCGAGACCAATCCGGCGCGCATCCCCTACTACATCATCCCTTCGCCCGACCAGTCCCGCCGCTTCACCATCGCCTACTGGCACCAGAAGCCTCGCTTCGAGGTGCGTGCATCTCTCTCTTCTCTCTCTCTCTCTCTCTCTCCTACCCTCCCCTCGCTGTGCTGACCCTCCTCCTCCTCCTCCTCCTCCTCCTCTCCTAGAGCGCCGCAGTGACGCACGAGGGCTACCGATACCGCGGACACTACTTCAAGAACCCGGAGAAGCTGATCGCCTACTTCAAGGCCAACTTCAAGACGCCCCGTCCCTCCCGTGGTACTTACTGCTGCTGCCCTCCCCCCCCTTCCCTTGCGATCGCTGACCCGCCCCCTCCCGACATCAGCTGCTCCGGGCGCGGTCAAGGACGCGGGAAGGGAATCGCACGGGCCCGCCATACACCCCTCGCGACTGGCCAGCATCGCTCCGCACCACCACCCCCACCACCACCCTGCCCAGCAGCCGCCTCCGGTCCCCATGGTGGCCCCGACCTGGGGCAGCGGCCAGTGGGGCGCGCACTGAGCGGGCCCAACTCCGTGGTTGCCGCGAATGATCCTGGCAGTCGTTGTTGTTGTTGTTGTTGTACATGCAAGCCCACTGGTTCGAAAAAACAACAAACGCTGATCATTCGACACGCTCCACCAAAAGGGATCACTTCTCATTCATTCATTCATTCATTCATTCATTCATTCATCGGAGGAGGAGAAATCGGGGAGGTCGAGAGCGAGGGACACCTCACGCTCGTCCTCCGAATCGTCGTCGGTCCAGTCGGACTCGTCGTTCTCTTCCTCCTCGTCGTCGTCTTGGCCGCCCAGTCGAAGCGCCCCTGGCGGAGGCGGAGGCAAAGCGCTACGGGGCACGTCGATGAGGGGATCGGGCAGGTCATCGACCACGTTGGGGACCTCCTCGCCCACCGGGGTCGCCTCTTGCTTGCGCGGGCGCTGGGCCAGACCAGGCAGAGCCACCGCCTTGTTGTGCCACGGGCCACGGGCGTAAGCGCGGGCACCCTCAAGGAGGGGGGCGAAATGGACAAGAGGAGAGGGGGGGAGGTAAAGAGCTACCTCGGGCGCCATCGCTGGTTTGGTGGGTCTGGCCTCGGCCGCTGGCGGGGGCCCCCTCTTGGGTTCGACGACGTCATCGATGGGATCGGGAACGGGGACAGGAGGAGCGGGGGCAGCTGCCGCAGGCTGCTCCTTTTTCTTGGCCTTGGCGCGCGGTTTTCCGGTTTTGCGGCGGCGGCCGTCGGCGGTGGCGGCGGAGCTGCCGCCCTTTCGCGAATGCTGCCGCCCTTCCTCCTCCTTGGCCGCAGCCTCTCGCCTCTGTTCGTCCGTAGCCACCGCCTCCCTCTCCGCGGCGTTCCCCTGATCCAGCGTCTGTCGTTTGTACATCTGGACAACGCGCATGGGACACGTGAGCAGGTGCCACAGGCGGCGTGCGACCACCCAGCCGGGAGGTGGGGCGGCGCAGCGGAACACGTACTGCTTCTGCCCCGGACACGTCGAGGCTGCCGTAGAGCCGGGTCGCCTCCTGCCGCTCCTCCTCCGTCACGGGCGCGTCGTCTGCCACGTACGCGACCAATCAGATCACGCCAGCGTTGGTGCCGATGGCGATGAGCGAGCGTACCCAACATGTCGAGGTGCCGTAGTCGGCTGAGCACGAACAGCCTGAAGAGGGACAAGTGGGGGGGGGGGAAATGACAATTAAAAAATAAGAATAAAATAAACAAACAAATAATATAATAAGGGCCAACCAAACAGACAGGTTTGGGATGGGGTGATACCGGTAGTCTTTGTACTGCTTGAGGGTGCCGCCGTTGAGGTAGTTGGGGCACGCCTGGTTGCCCAGCATGGAGAGGAAGCGCAGGCGCGGCACGGCCTCGGCCAGCCGATCGAGGAAGGTCGGCAGCAGCCCGATGGCGTTGCGGTTGACCCAGAGCGTCTGCAGGCGGCCCAGCGGCGGGAAGCGCGCCTGGTGGGTGAGGCGGTTGCCGTCGAGCACCAACGTCTCCAGTGCGCCGAGCCCGCGCAGGAACGACACCTCCCTGGTTGGCGCCAACGTGGCGACAGCAGCAGCGCGTGAATGAAGCGGCAGGCAGTGGTTATGACCACCGGTGGTCATAACTAAAATAAAAACAGTTTTTCATGCATATATTTCTCCTTATTTTTTAAAAAATAATTATAAATCTAACAAAGGTGGGGGTGGGGTGGTGCTGTTAAAGAGGAGGGAGGAGTTACGAGAGGCGGTTGTTGGAAAGGTCGAGCTCGGTGAGGGTGGTGGCGTATTTGGCCAGCAGGGAGGAGGGCACCTCCTCCAGGTCGCGGTACGCCAGCGACAGGCGAGTGTTGCTCATATGAGTTAGAGAGATGGGCCACACTCTCACTACGGCGAGGAGCGTTTTGCGAGGGGTTGGGTGGGCAACAGGAAAACGACCACGAAAAAGGCTGAGAGCAGACTCGGGAAAAATGTGCGGAAAATGTTTTTCCCCCTCCCTCTCTCTCCGCTCTCCTCTCTTACTCGATGATGTTGGTGGGCGCAGCAGCAGCGCTCGCGCGCTTGTTCTTCTTGGTGGCCGAGTGCTTTCGCTTGGTGCCCCGCTGCCGAATTTGGGCGAGCTTGAGGGGCACGTCGGCGAAGAAGGACGCCGAGGACGACAGCTCGATGTTGGATCGCAGGTAGGCCATGGCGGCCTTGTTGAACCCCACCACGTCCTGCAACCACGTTCGAGGGCCCCGTTATTGCCACCACCGAGGCCAACGTTGATATGTGTGTGGGGGGGTCGCACCTTGTGGGTCTGGAGAGCGGAGCGTACGTGCTTCTGGAGCGAGAGGAGCACGGGGCGCAGCTCCTTGGTGACGCCAACCTGCGCCTGGTAGATGCGCAGCATGTAGAAGAGACATCGCGCCACCAGCTCGACCTCCTTGCCCTCCCTGCCCACACCAACCAACCATGCAAGCACACAGGTGTGAGCGTGTATGTGTTGTGTGTGTGTGTGTGTGTGTGTGTGTGTGTGTGTGTGTGTGTGTGTGTGTCAAAGAGGGAGGGAGGGGGGGAGGCACCTCGCCCAGCTCTCCAGGTAGTGGAAGAAGGTGACGACGATCGAGAAGGGCAGGATGAGGAGGGCCTCGTCGAGCTCGCTCGGGCGGATGTCCTTGAGGGTCTTGAGCACATAGGCAGAGGGCGACATGCCCATCAGGTGGATGTCGGCGGGCGGGGGCGCGATCAGCGGCTTGCCACCCTCCGTCCTGTTTGTTGTCGATGGTTCACGCGTAGCAGCAGCAGCAGCACCGTGGTGGTTAGTGGTGGGTGGTGGGTGGTTAGGTTGGCGAAAGGAGGAGAACCAAGGCAGGCAGGCGGTGTTTGGGGGAGGGGGGGGGCAAAGCACCGTTTGGCCTTGTCCTCGGGACTGACGACCTTTTCGGCTTCGAGAAGCTCGGCGCGGTAGTGGGCCATCTTGGCGTTCTCGGCCTCGGCGAGCTCGATGGCCTCGGCCAGCCGCTCGCCCGCCTTGATGGTGCCGATGGTGCGCTTGCCCGCCGACCCAGACTCGGACTCCTGGGGAGTTCGTTGCACGCGCACGCGCGGCGGTGGTGGTCAGGTGGTGGGAGGGAGGGAGGGAGGACGGAGAAAGACAAAGGAGAGGCGGGCGGGCGTACATCGGCCTTGCCGCGCTCGAGAGGATTCTCGAGGGACTGCTCGAAGATGGCCTCCATCTGCTTGTCCTTCTCCTCGTCGAGGAACACCTGCTCGTCCGTCTGTTCCCACACTCGCAGCGAGCGATCGTGGGAGCCCGTGGCCAGGAAATGCCCTGCGGCACACGACACGCGACACGACACACGGAGCGCGCGCGCGCGGTGAGCAGCTGTCGCGACCACTCGGGGGGAGGAGGAGGAGGAGGGTGTACCCTGGGACGAGAGCGCGAGGGTCCACACCTCGGCGTGGTGGGCGTCGAGGGTGAAGATGTGCTCGAACTTGTCGGCGTCCCAGTACTTGATGGTCTTGTCCTTGCCGCACGAGAAGAAGTAGTGCGTGTTGGGCACGAATTGCACCTGCGCCGACGCCATTGGTCACTTGCTGAACCCTCGGGGTCGCGATGGAGAGGGGGGAGGGGGGGGATCGAGCGCGCGCACCGACATGACCGAGTCCTCGTGGGCCAGGAGGGACTTGTGGCAGTCGCCAAAGTCGAGGCCCCAAATCTTGACGTTCTTGTCGGCCGACCCGGAGATGAGCATGGTCGAGTCGGAGGAGATGTCGAGGGACATCACCGGCAGCTTGTGCCCGTACAGCGACAGGAAGAACTTGAGGGTGTCGGCGAAGAACACCTTCACCGTGCTGTCCAGCAGCGCCACGGCCAGGAACTTGCCGTCCTGGTGTGCAGGCGCGTTAGCGGCTCGCCTCCCAAGCGATGTCGTGGTTGGGGTAGACCCTCTCTCTCTCTCTCTCTCTCTCCACCAAGAAGGTACCTTGCTGAACTTGAGGGCGAGCACGGAGTCGGACATGCGGAGGGTCTGCTGGTGGGTGAGGCCCAGCCGCTTGGTGGTCTTGGAGAAGGCGGTGTCCTCCACGAGCTCAAAGTCCCAGAACTTGACCTCGTGGTCGGCCGACACCGACACCAGCCCGCGGAGATCGGGACGAATGGCGATGGACCAGATGGGCCCGGTGTGGGCGACGACGCTCTGGAGGCACGAGGAGGAGGAGAGGCCGTAGAGCTCCAGGTGGCCCTGCTTGGTGCCGATGACGATGTGGCGGTTGCCCGGCACAAACACCCCGCACAGGCCGTACCCCGACGGGATGGTGCGGATGCACTGCATCGACCGGAAGTTCCACACCTTGACCATGTCTGCTCACCCCCCCCCCCGCCCCCACCCACAATGACCACCGCCGCCGCCGGTGAGCCATTCAACGGCCAACACAAGCTTGTGGGCAGTCGCGCCACCACGCACAACCCACGCTCAACGTTGAGCGGAGGAGGGGAGGGGGGGGGTACCGCTGGAGGTGGACATCAGGAGGGAGTCGTCGCTGGAGAAGTTGATGGAGCGAATGTCGGAGCGATGGCCGGGGAGTTCGATGGTGGACACGCGGCGATAGGCCCCCGCGACAGAGTCCTTCTCCTCCTTGAGGAGGGCCGCCTTTTCGCTAACCACCACTGCCTTGTTCTTGTTCTTACTCTTATTGGTGGCTTCCTGGGCCTTGTTCGCCTTGCCCTGCAGCAGGGCGGCCGGGATGTCCCACAGCTCCAGCGCGTTGTTGTGCAGTCCCAGCACCACCTGTGCGCAACCATCGGCCCGCCGGTTTTCGGTGCATGAGGACGACCGGCACGGTCATTGGGCACGGGCACGCCCCCGCGATCGGGGAGGGGGGGGATTGTGGGGGGGGCGTACCTGGTGCCGCGAGGCGTCGCTCAGGTCGAACGAACGGATCTTGTGTGACGCGCGCAACGGAGGGAGCGCCGAGAACTCGTCTGTGGGCAGCGTGGCGCTCACTGCGGAGAGCAGAGGAAAGAGAGGGGGGGGAGGACATCTATACGTCAGCAGGGCGCCATCGTTGTCGACCGCCGACGCCAGGCGGACACATTCGTGTTCGTGATAACACCGGCGAGAGGGGGGGGGGTAGGCTTGGGCTGTGTGTGCGGACCTTCCAAGTCGGCGCCCTGCTGCTGCTGCTGCTGCTGCTGCTGCTGCTTCTTGGCGAGGGTGCGCTTGACGCGCTTCTTCTGGCGGTGGCGGATCTCGTCGGCGGAGTGGACGCGGAACAGCTCGAGCGTCTTGTCGGCGCCGAGGCATCCAAAGAGGGCGGCGTCCGGCGAGAAGGCCAGCTGCACCACCCGCTCCTTGCCCTGCCTCGTGACCTCCCCGAGGAACTTGAGGATCTCCTGCGCGCGACCGATCGCAGGTGGTCGGCGAGAGGAGGTGAGATGCGCCTGCCCGGCAGCACGCGCAGTCCACCCGGCATCAACGCGCGGGGGGGGAGGGAGGAGGCCGCACCTCTTCGCTTTCGTCGCTGTTCTCCTCAGTGGAGATCTTCTTCGCCTCCTCCTCCTTCTTGGACGTATCGGCGGCGGCGGCGGCGTTGATTCGGTAGAGCCGCAGATTGGGCGCCGCAGAGCCCGTGATGAGCCGCGTCTCGTCGTGGTTGGCGGCAATGCTCCACACCTGCGCGACACAGCAGCGAGACACGCGCGGTCGAGCGTGAGCGACGGCAACCAGGAGGCATGGTGGATGCAATGGACGGATGGATACCTCGGAACGGTTGCCCACCACCGTCTGCACGCAGTGCTGGGTGTCGAGGTCCCACACCTTGACGAGCATGTCCTTGGCCGAGGACACCAGCGCGTGGCGGCTCTTCAAGAAGCACAGCCCTGTGATGTTGCCCTTGTGCCCACGCAGACTGGCCAGGGTGACCGAGAAGCAGCCCACGTGGGAAGTGTGAGCGGGCAAGGGACATGACGCGTACGCGCGAAAGAAGGAGATCTCAAGAGAGCGAGAGAGAGAGAGAGAGAGGGAGATGGCCAAACGAAACGGAAAAGGGTCGTACCGGAAGAGGCCGGTTTCAGCGGCGAGGTCCCACACAATGACGTCGGTGTCGTGCGAGCCCGACGCGAGAAGGCATCCCTCTGCGTCAAAGCACAGCGCGGTAACAGCGCCCTTGTGTCCGTTGAGTGTAACCACACACGCACCCGTCACCACGTCCCAGACTCGGACCACACCGTCGCTGTACCTGCAGCCGGTAAACGCACACATGACACCGCATAAGTCGCTACTTATTCTCTTCTTTCGCGTGTAGAAATTTTTCCACCTTGTAAAAATTACTTATAATTAATGTTCATAAATATATATATATAAAAAAAAACAGCTGCACGGCGCATCTCGTGAATGAAAAGATAGAAGTAAGGAAGGACAAAAAAAGAGAGAAAAACTATCAAATGTGATGTTCGCTCCGGCAGAAGAGATTATTAAAGGAAAGAACGGAGCCCCGCGGTACCCGGCTGCCAGGCGCGACTGGAAGCGGGCCAGGAAGGTGACGTGGGCGTGCTTGGGGGCGACGAGGTCGGGGTCGGGAAGGAAGTCGCTCTCCGCATCCCCCGGTTGCGGGTACGGCGGAAGAGCCGCCCGGAGGCTTGCCGTGCGGAGGTCCCACAGCAGGACCCGCTCGAGACCGCCGACGGCCACAAGGCCCTCACCGACCTCCACGCAATTGGCTTCGGGGCTGGCCACCACACCTGCCACCGAGCGCGGTTCGTATCGCAGATAGGCACGCACCATCTTCTTCTTCTTCTCTCCTCTCCGTCCCGGCACAAGTCTCCTCCGGCAGTCCGACCGCCAAAGAAGAAAAGAAATGGAAAAGTGCAGCTGCCCACCAAAATCCCACCAGCAAAACAAAAACATACCTTGCATTCCTCCACAAAATGCGGGAAAAAGGAAGAAAATTATTGCCTGCTCTGTTCTGCGCGTTCAGTGGATTGTACGCGGACCGGCCAAAACAGCTACATGCACCAGCAGGAGGAAGACGAGTATCAGTTGCAGGCGAATGACCACATATGGGACCTCCTCAGCGCCCTTCGCGCGTTGAGGTATGCCTTCCCATCTAAATCTGCACTGTAACTGCCTTGGGGGAGCCATTTTCTATCCCCGAGCAACAGGCTCATGGGTGGCTGCGTGCAGGATCCATGGCGAGTGGGAGGAGGCGGCAGACGAAGAGACCGTGGTTGAGATGCTGGAGGAGAGCCTGGGTCAGCAGGCGGGCTTCATGCGCACTGCGGAGGCCCTGCTTTTCGAGCTCTCCGTGCTCCTCATCGACACCGCCGCTTCTTCCTCGCCGGCGAAGGCGGCCCCTCTCCCTTCCACTGAGTGGCCTGCTTTCAAGTCACGACTGCGTGCCTTCCTCGTAAATCACTTGGGTTGGCGCCTCCTTGACCCTTGTCCTTCCCTTTCTCACACAAACACACACACCCTTTGCGTCAACTCATACTGTGGATGCGTTGCGTTCTTCTCCTCCTCCTCCTCTCTCTCTTTCTCTCTCTCTCTCTCTCTTTCCATCGTGCCCATCGCGCATGTCCGCGGATGCAGGGCGCGATGACGTGTCCGAGCGTGAGATGGAGGAACCTGAGGGCCGCATCAGGCTCGCGGAGCTCCTTACGTCGGAGCTGCAGGCTGCCCGCATGACGGCCTTCGTGCATCCCTACGCTCCCGTACGGCTGCTGGCCTTCCCTCCCTTCCCCGTCCTCCTTCTCACTCTCTCCACCCCTCCTCCACCCCTCCTCCTCCTTCTTTTGCTGCGGGCGCGCGATATGCGGACGAGGCCAGCAGGCGACCGGCAGCGCTTACGAGGCCGCACATAGTCTCTTGGACATCGGAGACACCCTCGACCTGCCCCGTGCCACGAACGGCGTCGATGTCCTCCAGCAAGCGCACCACAAGGCACGCACCACCCATAAACATCAGCCGGGGCAGGATCCTACCGTGTCAGCAACACTGATTCTCTCTCTCTCTCTCTCTTTGTGGTTGTGTCCACGTGAACGCATTCCTTGTTCGCAGCTGTCGGAGCTGTTGCAGGAACTGCCCCCTGGCCACCTGGGCACGCCGCTGCTCGCGCGCCTCGACCTCCCGACCCAGCAGATGGTGCGTGGGGGACTCACTCACCTCGAGGCGGCGTGTGTGCGAAGGGCGCCTGGGCCCGGGCTGAGTTGGGGAAATGGGCCGGCGATGCGTGTGCGCGTCACCAGGAAAAGCTGAAGCGAATGAACGAGTGCTTCATCGAGGAGTACCGGGTGCGGCGGGAGGTGCTCATCAAGCGCCTGGACGTCACACTCCACGCCCTCTCCTGTTCGGCCAAGCGCCAGGTTCCCCCTCCCCCTCATTTCCCTCCCCCCCCCACCCCAATCCCGAACCTCCGCGGGATCGCCTTCACCACCGCCGACCAGTGTGGCTGATGTTGTGGCTGGGCTGGACGATCGCGCGCATGGGGGGGGGAGCAGGAGCACGAGAGCGAGGTGGTCGACGTCGTGGAGGTGGGGAAGCAGGCACTGGGGAAGCAGGCGACGTTTGGGCTGTACGACCTCTTTGCGGCCCGCGACGATCTCACGCGCCTCTACCCCGCGCCGGACCTCGCCGCCCAGGCCACCGTCAAGCGCCTCCTCATCGGCTCCGTACGCCCGTCCCCGCCCGTTTACTTTATAACTTGATTCTTTTTATTACCTTGTTGTTGTTATTATTATTATTGGCTGGGGTGATACATCTAGCCGGCAAGAGTGAGGGTCCAGTGCTATGCGTGGTGATAGTGATCGGCCTCACTCGCGCCACGCGCAGGTACCCGATCGTGGGGGGCGAGTGGGCGAAAAGCGGAAGGACGGGGCCATGCCGAGCATGCGGGAGCGCTCTGCAGCGTCGTCGTCGTCGTCGTCATCGTCGGACGCATCCGGACCGGTCGGGGCGGGGGGAGGGCGCGGCAGGGGAAGAGGAGGGCGAGAGGGCAGGGGGCAGCGGAGCGGCCGGGTGCAGGGGGGAGGATGGGACGAGGGCGCTGCGGGAGAGCGGCGACAGCACGGCAAGGGACGAGGAGGCGCACGCGGACGCGGCGGAGGAGGAGGAGGCAAGCCCGCCAGCCAGCCTGCCGCCGAGACCGAGGTCGCGACAGGCAAGGGGAGGGGAGGCGGGGGCTGGGGCGGCCCTCGTGGCGGCGGTCGCAGGAGAGGCGGGGCAGCGTGATGAAGTTGGCCATAAAAAGTGGCTTTGCCTTTTTTTAATCGTTTATTATTATTATTATTATAACGACGATGATCACTCTTATTTACTGGTACACGGCCTACATACACACGCTCTCGAGAGAAGAACACATTCACTCCGCACACGCCATGTCCCATCCAGGCGCCGCCTGCTCTCTCTCTCTCTCTCTCATTTTGGTCGCTGCGTGAGAGAGAGCTCTCTCCTGCCCGTGCTCTCTCTCCCCCCTTTCGGCGTCTAACTCCGAATGCGTGCGGGGCGACTCGGTGCAGCTGGGCGGGGTAGGGCAACCGGGGGCGGGGGTGGGGTGGGGGGCACCGTTCAGCCCTCCATGCCGAAGAGGCGCTTGCGGGTCTTCTCGAAGGCGCGTTCGCGGAAGGTGTTGGGGTAGCGGGAGAAGATGTCGTCGACGGTGGTGCAGTGGACTTCCTTGAGCGAGCCCCGCAGGTCAAAGTCGGTGTAGCGGGTGACCTGGACAAAGAGCTTGGGCATTCCGCGCAGGAGCGTGCGGATGGCCTCGTCGGTGAAGCAGGAGCACGAGATCAGGTAGAGGTCTTCCAGCAGGGGGCACCCCACGGCGATCGCGTGGAGGGATGCCTCGGTGAGGTTGTTGAGGTTGTTCAGCTCGAGCCTGCGCAGGTTCGGGCACGCTTCGGTGATCCGCTTGATGGCGGCGTCGTTGAGCTGGATGCACTCGCTCAGGTTGAGCACCTGGAGCGACGGGAAGTATCCGTTCTCGGGGAAGCACGCGCCTGCACCCACACCCCAGCCGTTTCGATTAATAAATAATAATAATAATAATAAATAAATAAATAATAAATAGTAATAGTAAGTGTGTGGTGTGTGTGTTGTTGACAAGGGGCGAGGTACCGGTGAGGATCATGCAGTTGCAGAGGGACAGCTCCACGAGCTGAGTGCAGGCGCAGAGGAGCTTCTTGATGGCGTTGTCGGACACGGAGAGCTGGTTGAACTTGTTCCAGAAATCGAGCGTGAGCGATTTGAGGCCCGTGCAGTACTGCGCGATGGCGAGCAACGACGAGTCCGTCACGCCGTCGCCGTATCGGAAGCGCAAGGTCTGCAGCTTGGAGCACTGCTGCACCACGTTCTGCAGCCCGTAGTCGGTCATCCCGATGCCGTCCAGCAGCAGGCTGCTCAGGCCCTTGCACGTCTTGGACACCTGGCGTCGGTCAGCAGGGAGCAGAGGAGTGAGTGAACCGACGCCACACGCATGCGCCATCACGGTGTTGTATAGATACATAGATAGATATCAAGAAGTACCTCGAGGAGGATGGCGTCCATTTCGAAATGGTAGTTGGAGAGATCCAGCGTGGTGAGGTTGGCGCAGCACTGGATGAGTTGGATGAAGTCGCCGCTGGTGATCTTGAAGGACGTCGAGAGCGGCGAGAAGTTGAGCGACTGCAGATCGGAGCACACCTGCACGCGTGCGTGATGCGAGCCACGTGAGACGGAGACCCACCCGTGAGAGAGAAGCCGGCGGGGAGGGGTTTCCTCATTCGCATTCCGCCATAAAATAAATAAATAAATAAATAAAATGTATGTGTGTATAATTATCGAAAGCATGTGGCGAGGGTTTCAAACCTTGGTGAGCGTTTTGAATCCCTTCTTGGAGAGCTCGCAGTAGGAGAGGTTGAGCGACTGGAGACGCAGGGGGCGCTTTTTGGAAACGCCCTTGCCGGAGACGAACGTGCGGAAGGCGGTGCCCTTGATCTTTTTGCAGCCGAACAGCGAGAGCTCGCGCAGCTGGGGACAATTGCGCAGCACCGTGTCGATCGACTTGTCCGTGATCTTCTCCGAACACTTGAGCTTCAACACCTGGATGATCGTTCAAAAATAATAAGAGGAGAAAGAGAGGGGGTCAGAAGTGAGCGAGGCAATATGGGGGGGGGGAGTGGGGGTGAGAGGATACAACCTGCAGGTTGGGGCAATGCTCGGCCACCAACTTGATGGCGCGCGAGGACAGCTTGGAAGAGCAATAGATGGACAACTCCTCCAGGTTGTGATTGTGAGTGACGACCGCCTGCGCGTGGAAGGTGCACCCGCGTGGTGAGGACAAGTCCAAGGCAGTGTGTGTGTGTGTTGGCGGGAGATTTCTTCGAGAAGAATAAACGGAAAGGCGAATAAACAAAATAAAAATAAAAAAATAAAAATATAAAAATAAAAATAAAAATAAAAAAAAGGGGTTGGGCGGCACCTTGACGATGCCGTCGGTGGTGGCGCCGAGGGTGAGTCGTCGCAGGTTGGTGCAGGTGGTGGCGAGCTGGTGGTAGTCGGCCTCGTTGAACTCGCAGGAGATGAGGTCCAGCTCCTCGAGCTGCTCGTCGAGCAGGCGGTCGAGGACGGCGCGGGGCAGGCGTCCGTTGTTGATGCGGATGAGGAAGTCGAGCATCTTCTTCTTGATGGCGGGCAGGAGGGTGCCGGTGACCTGGCGGGTGTTGTACTGCTCGATGTTGGAGGCCACGCGGATGAAGCAGAGGTCGACCAGCGAGGGCAGCGGGCGGGGCCGCTTGGTCTTGCGCATGGGGATGGTCTCCCAGTCAAAGGGCGTGCTCTCGTCGCCGTTGAGGCGGTGGAAGAGGGAGGCCAGCAGCGTGTGGAGGTACTTGTAGTCGGGCCGGTCGCCGTAGCGCAGGCTCTGCAGGTGCTCCATGAACTTGAGGAACTCCTCCGGCGAGTCGGCCACCAGCTCCGGGTTGTTGAGGCGCTTCTTCATGTCGCCCACGTGGTCCTTGTCCTTGATCCGCCGCCACGGCAGCGACCCGTTGGAGAACTCGAGCAGCACGTAGAACAGCGACCACAGGTCGTCCCGCCGCCCGAGGTCCTTGGACTCGTGCGAGTTGATCGCCGCGTACCGCGCCGTGCCCCGGAACCCCGTCGACTCGCGCGGCGGCCGCACCTCGCCGTTGGACAGCACGTACTTGCGCGCCAGGCCAAAGTCGATCAGGTACACCGTGTTCCTCTTCTCCGGCGTCAGCCCGATGGCGTAGTTTGACTGCACGTTGGTGTTGTTGTGTTTGCGTTTGTGTTGTAGTGTGTGAGTGACATAGAGAGCGAGAGAGAGAGATGGAGGAAGCGCTGAAAAGGTTGCTTGAAGAGGGGGGGGGGCATACGGGTTTGATGTCTCGGTGGAGGTAGCCCAACTCGTGGACAGCCTCGATGGCGCGCAGCATCTGCATGCCGAGCTTGCACGTGGTGAGCATGGAGAACTTGCCGCCGGGCTGCTTGCGGCGCAGCTCGGAGATGTTTTCGCCGAGCAGCTCCATGACCATGTAGTTGTAGTCGTTGTGTCGCCCGCATGTGATGAACTGCACCACCCACGGGCACGCTGCACGCCGAATGCACTGGCGCGTCAACACACACTCGCAGAAGGAGACGATGGCGGCGAGGAAGAAGTAGAAAGCTGGATAGTGGGGTAGGAGGGGGCTTCTCCTCACGACGGTGGAGGCGTGGAAGGGACATACTTTGCAGTTTCTTGAGTACGGCCACCTCTAGCTTAAGGACCTGCTTCTTGCTGTCCACGCGCTCCACCTTGATCGCCACCAATTTGTTGGTGTTTATGTCTCTGCCCGAATAGATTTCGCCTGTCGTGTCCACGCGCTAAGAAAATTGCTGCTCCCAATCCGCATTCCGCTAGACTCCAGATCTCTCTGTGTGCGCGCGTGCGGGTGGGGTACCGAAGGCGCCCTGGCCAATCTTCCGCAAAATCTTCCAGCGCCCCTTAATAATGTGCGAGCCGTTGAGCATAGACGACATGGTTCCATTGGACGCTGATGAATCCCTCCCCCCAAGTAACCAGCCGGCACCAAAATGAGCATGTTTGTGTGTCTACTTGAAAATTTGGGGGGCTGATGTACCCATGGCGGGAGGGCCCTGAAGACTGACAAAGGAAGCGCACTAGTGCGCAACACAACTTGGGAGGTACTTGGGCTCTTGTTTTCTCTTATTTCCTCCTTGGGGGAGAGGTGGCGGGTTCTTGCGAGCGACAGACGGTGACCACGCCAAGGGGGTTGGTTGTCTTGTTTGTAGCGCGCGGAGAAAGGGCCTTTTTTTTCCCGTCGACATCATATAAATAAATAGCGCTCTCGTTTTGTTTTGGGTGGTGTTGTCCAAGGCGGAAGGCTCTCTCTCTCTCTCTCTCTCTCAGTCCCAGGAGAAGAGGAGCTCGTCGGTGATGGGGGGCGGCTCGGAGAGGGGCTGCACGAGGGAGGAGTCGTGGAGCAGGTCGGAGAGCTCGTCCAGCTGGAAGGCCTGCTTGGACTGCGCGGCGCCGGCGAGGACGAGGGCGCCGAGCTTCATCTTGTGGGCGGCGCGCTCGACGATCTTGGCCTCGATGGAGTTGCCGGTGACGAGGCGGTAGACGCGCACGTTGCGCGTCTGGCCGATGCGGTGGGCGCGGTCCTGGGCCTGGAGGTCCATCTGCGGGTTCCAGTCCGAGTCCACAAAGATGACGACGTTGGCGGCGGTGAGGTTGATGCCGAGGCCGCCGGCGCGGGTGGAGAGCAGGAAGCAGAAGGCGCCCTCGTCGGTGTTGAACTCCTCGATCTGGGCCTGGCGCTCGGGCTGGGGCGTGGTGCCGTCGATGCGGAAGAAGGAGAACCGGCGGAGGTGCATGTAGTCCTCGAGGATGTCGAGCATGCGGGTCATCTGCGAGAAGAGGAGCACCTTGTGCCCCTCCTCGCGCAGCCGCGGGAGCAGCCGGTCGAGCATCTGCAGCTTGCCCGAGGCCGCGATGAGGCGCTCGTCGACCACCTCCTCGCCCTCGTCGTCGACGGGCCACTCGAACAGGTACGGGTGGTTGCAGCACTTGCGCAGCTGCATGAGCAGGTTCTGGAGGCCCGTGCCCTGGAACCGCACCTTGGCCTTGGACGTGGCCAGCAGCTCGTGCAGCTGCTTGTTCATGATGGCCTGGTAGTACTTTTGCTGCGCCGGCGTGAGGATGGTGTTGATGACCCGCTCCTCCTTCTTGGGCAGGTCCATCTCCACGTCCGTCTTGACCCGCCGCAGCAGGAAGGGCTTGAGGATGGTGTGCAGCTTGGTCACCAGCTGGTCCTCCCGCTCCGCCGTCAGGATCCGCCTGTTGCCCTCCTCCCTCCCCACCCCCTCGAAGTTGAACCACCGCTGGAAGGCCTCCAGGTCGTCGAAGATGCTCGGCATGAGGAACGACAGCAGCGACCACAGCTCCGCGAGGTTGTTCTGCAGCGGCGTGCCCGTCAGCAGCAGCCGGTTGGCGCTGTCGTAGGCCTTGAGCTCCTGCGCGAGATCACACCATCCATCCACCCATCACCCATCACCCATCACCCATCACACATCATCCACCACCGGCGGCGGCGGATCAGCTCCTCCGTTAGGACACGATGGAGAGGAGGGGGGGGGGCAAAAAGAATTGGGGAGGGGCGAAGGGCCCAGTTAACCTTAACGAGGCGGCAGTTCATGTTCTTGATGCGGTGGCCCTCGTCGAGGATGATGTACTTCCACCGCTTCCGCTGAAGGGCGCTGCGATCCTTGATCGTGATCTCGAACGAGGTGACGACGATGCCCTGCTTGCTGGAGATGATGGCGGGCAGCTTCTTCTTGCGCAGCTCGACCCGCTCGTCCTTGGTGCCGTGGTAGAGCAGAACGGGCATGGCGGGCGCCCACTTCTGGATCTCCTTCACCCAGTTGGCCAGCGTCGAGAGAGGGCCCACCACCAGGAATGGCCCCTTCACGCCCTTGGCGTAGAGGTACGTCAGGAATGCCACGGTCTGAATCGTTTTGCCCAACCCCCTGCACCCCGCGAGCGCACGCCCCCCGAGAGAGCATGGGTCAGTTGATCTCTCTCTCTCTCTCTCTCTCTCCCTCTCCATCGTGGAGGATGGCGTACATCTCATCGGCAAGAATGCCGTTGATGCCATTCTCATAGAGCGAAGCCAGCCACGCCACGCCCGTGAGCTGGTAGTCACGCAGCGCCCCGCCCGTGAGCATTTCGGGCTGTCCGATGGCATCGGTCTTCTGTCGTTTCCTCTTTCCTCCGTTCTGCTCCCCGTTTTGCCCCTCCTCCTCCTCCTCCTCTTCCTGCTCCTCCTCTTCCTTCTGCCACCGCCATCACCAAGCGCTGCCGTTAGAGAGCTGGAGAGAGGTGCTTTTCACCCGCCCTCCTACGCGCAGGAGGTCAGGAGAGGGAGAGGGGGGGGGGTAGAGAGAGAGAGCACGCAGCCGGTACCTGGGCGCGAGACCTCTTGGTGTTGGGTTTCTTCCTCTTGTCGGCAGCAGCGCCCTGCTGCCCAACGCTGGCCGGGGGGGCTGACGCAGTTTCGGGCTGACCAGGGAGGCGAATCCGCTGCGAAATGAACTGAGAATAGGCTGTCGCCTGCTGCAACATGAGGTTGAGTCGTTGGAGCTTGTCCTCGAAGCCTTGGTCTTCGGTTTCTTGTTCCCCCTGCTCCGCCTCTGCAGCTTGCGGTTCTTCTTCGTATGATGCATCGGGGTGGTTTTCATCCTCGACTTCCTCTTCTTCGTGGTGGTGGTCTTCCTCCTTGATCTCGGGAGCCTCCATCTCTTCTCCTCGGCCGATTTCCGGTCACCCACCCGCGCAGTGTACACACTCAAAGACAACAACAAACAAAGGGTTCGCGCGGGAGCTTTTTTCCAATGCAGCACCGATTTTCTGGTGGCCCATGCCGCGAGCCCTCTCCCTCCGGCCGGAGCCCTCACACAAGCGAGGCTGATAACAAAAATCTCGGTTTATTGACTCGGCCCATTTTGCCGATTACATCTTGCATGGGAAACGTTAATGCTCCTCCTCCTCCTCAAGGCCGAAGAGGGGGGTGGTTCCGTCGCGGAAGGGGAACTTCTTCCTCATCTGGTGCATGTGCGAGTACTCGTGGCGATGCTCGTGCTCATGCGACTGCAGGCCGATAATAAGATGGGCGATAATCACCACACCGAAACCGGCGGCAGAGTAATAGCCATAAGCGTGGTTGCCGTGGGCGCCTGCAGCAACAACAAACAGTTCACAATTAAGCATTAGAAGCCCCCCCCCAAATCCTTTGAATTGAAATTATTAGCAGAGAAATGCAAGTAAGTACCACCGTGACCAGCAGCACTCGCGAAGCCGCGAGCCGAGGTCCTGCCGAAAAGCGAAGGCGCAGAAGAACGAATGAGGGGAGTGGTCCTTTGCATGTTGTGGTTAAGAAATTCTTACACGTCTTGCGCCAAGACTGCACCTCTGTGGGAAAGACCGAATTTCGGTATTGGTCGAGCACTGGGCACCAGATTTCACGCAGAAGTCACGCTATAGTTGCGACTCAGCGGCATCCAAGGCAGCTGGACAGGTGGCAAGCGTAACCCTCCTGCCCAGACATGGCGGCCCTCGCCTCCACACCAGAAGGTAACCTTCCCTTGCGGGTGCAGCCCCGCTGCGGCACTCACCGGCGTTCGGTTGTTGTGGGCAGAAGATGAGTACGGCCAAGTGCCGCGCTTCAAGGCCTACCAAGAGGAAATGGCAGCTGTGCTTCAGTCCTTCGATAAGGCTCGCGAGTGGGCGGACCTTATCAAATGCCTACAGCGACTCATGAAGGTTGCGCCCCCCCTCCTCCCACCAACCAACCAACCACAATGCTGGGGCACGGCGCATGACCCCTTGGCCGTGGTTGTTTGCGCGTCCAGGTACTGGAGACCTACGCGCAGTTTCCCCGGTCCGTGCCGAGCAAGCTGCTGCTGGCCAAGCGGCTGGCGCAATGCCTCAACCCTTCGCTCCCCTCCGGCGTGCACCTCAAAACGCTCGACGTCTACGCCGCAATTTTCTCTCGCCTGGAGGTGCGCGTCAGGGCCCTCCTCCCTCTCTTCTCGGGGAGGCCAACGCTGGCACTGCGTGCTGCTTGCGTGCTTGGTCGCGGGGTTCAAACCAAACCAAACCAAACGTTTGCGTGCGTGCGTGTGTGCGTGCGGAGAGTAGAAGGAAAAGCTAGCCGTGGAGCTCCCGGTGTACAGCTACGGTCTTTTCCCCCTCTTCCAATATGCGTCCACCCAGGTCAAGGTGCGGGGTGCTGCCGGCGGGGGCGGCGGGCTGCTCTAGCGCGCCCGGTCCCTAGCTAGCTCGTCAGCTCACATTGATTTGGCCTTGCGTGTCACTCGCAATTCTCTACACCAACGCGCCCCGAAGCCGGCCCTCATGGACATCATTCGAGCCCACTATCTGCCTCTCGGCCCCGCACTCGGCCCCTGCTTGCCAGGGCTGATTCCGTCCCTGCTGCCAGGTCTCGACGAGGAAACCTCTGAGTTTTATCAGCCCGTACCAAGAGCCTACACTCGCTTGTGTCGTGTTGTGTTGTGTTGTGTTGTGTTGTGTTGTGTTGTGTTGTGTTGTGTTGTGTTGTGTTGTGTTGTGTTGTAATCATCAGTGGATGAATTCTCCCGATCATAACGTGTGCGCGATCTCTGCTCTTTTTTACGTGACGTGCAAAGATGCTGGCCCTGTTGGATGATGTGCGGTGCAGGGTGAAAGACGATGCCGCCTTCTTTCACGCGCTTTGGAAGAGCCTTCTCACGGGGCCATCCGTGCGCATACCGGCCATGAACTACCTCATCGCGCGTCTTCCGCCGCCTGCCGACCTATTCTGTACGCCGCCCGCGATCCTCCCCCCGATCTCTGTAGGCCGAGTGCTCCTCCTCTTCTCACCAACTCCAAATGGGCCGCGAGAAGCCAACGGGGAGTTGCTGTTGCCCGAGCGCGATACCCTGGTGCTGGCCGCGCTGACCACCGCGCTCGAAGATCCCTCCGTCCTCGTCCTTCGGGTCGTTTTCGACCTGCTCTTGCAGCACTTTCCTCTCCACTGCGTGTACCCTACTGCCTCGCGATTGCTTATTTATATATATATATATATAAATATTTATATTATTGTTTTTATCTTGAATACGCGCTCTCCACCGAAGCTCTCGCTCACACGTGAGGTGGTGCACCTGCAGTCCCTTCCCGGACGGGGCTGCCACGGAGCAATTGATGCGGTCGGCGCTGCTGGTGCTCACTCGTCGCGAGATGTCTCTCAACCGCCGCCTCTTCTCGTGGCTCCTCGGGACCGAGGACTCTGCGGCCTCGCACAGCCGCTACATCGCCGCCCATGCCAAGGGCCCGATCGTGCACGCGCTGCAGGTAACGCTCGCTGCCGTTGGCCCTGTCTCCTTGCTCCTTGCTCCTCGCTCCTCGCTGCCCGCATGGCATTCATCGATGTCATGTCACCGTCCAGGGTCTATTCGCCCAGGAGGCCGTCGACCTCAGCGCCACCTTGCGGCCCTACAAAGTCTTTTCCTCGCTCTTGCACAGGGTTCGAGACTACGGTCATCTAGTCTGCCTAGAGGCTTCTCCCATGCTCTGACGCGCGCGCGCGCGGAGGAGATCGCGGCGTGTGCTGTCGGTCCTGTCGGGGTCTCACTCGTCTGTTTCCACGACAGGACGAGATCGCTGCGCCCATTGTCGAGGATCTGTTGGAGCCGGTGATACTCAACCTCCACCGACACCGGCGCCCCCATCACCACCACGTCGAGGTCTCCTCCCTCTCTCCCTCTCTCCCTCTCTCTCTCTCGGCCTCGCCTACCGCGCACGCACGCGCACACGCGAGCACCCACACCAACACGCACGCACGCCCTTGTGTGCTTTGTGTTGTGCGTTGTGTCGTGCATTTGGATCCTCCCAGGTGGCCCGCGCTGCTCGCGCGATCTTCGACGAAATCCTTCCCGAAGTCCTCTTCGCCTTCTTTGTCGGCTACCTGGACCGCAGCCTCGATGCCTCCTCCGCAGTGCGCCTCCCCCCCTCCTCCCTCGCATCGGCTCCTCACTCATCGCTCCCTCTCTCCCTCTCTCCTCGCTCCTCCCCGAAACGCCCGCTCGCCACGGCAGGGGTACAACGACGGCTGTCTGGAGGTCGTTGCCGAGGCGCTGGCCACGCTGCAAATGGAGCCAACCGAAGCCCGGGAGAGGTTGCCGGGCTTGATCTTCGCGCTTGTCAACGCGGCCCACCGCAACGGCTGTACGACGGTATGCCCAAATTCATTACCCTCGCCGCCTTCATCCACTAGCTCCTTGCCCCCCTCCCCCTCCTCCATCTCCCTCCCCGCCCCTCCCCGACTCCTGGCCTCTCTCCCCCCCCATCAACCTTTTTGCGCTTGCGTGCGCGAGTGCAGGGCGTGGACAAGGACACGAAGCTGGCGCGTCTAGTGCAAGTGCTGCGCTGCACCGCCCGCATGCTCCAAGAGATCCCTTCCTCCGGACCCCTCGTCTGCGAAACGCCTGCGGCTCCCTCTCCGACGGGGTACCCGACCCATTCCTCTCTCTCTCTCTCTTTCTCGTTCGTCTTCGGGCTGGCTACTGACCTCCTTGCCCCCCATCCAGCCACAGTGAGGCGGCTGCCTCCGCGCTCTCGGCTTGCGTGGGCCGCGTGGAGGACCTGCTGTGTGCGATGGCCAACACGCACTGCCGCGCGCCCGACCGCGCCCCGAGCGGACCTTCCGCCCGCGCGCTGCAAGTGTGGGAGGACCTTTGCGCAATGCTCTCCCTCCTCCGGTCCCGACTGGGCTTCGTGGACAGGCCCCTGTGGTCATCTGACCACCCGCCCCAGCTGGTGCGTGCGCCATCCCCCCCCCTCCCTGCTCTCTCTCTCTCTCTCCTCCCCCCCCCTCGTGGTGACGAGCCGCCACCTCATCACTCTCCCCGTGCATATACAGAATTTCAGCGGCAAGCCCGCGGTCAGCGGCCTGCCACGCGCTATCGAGGCTCTCTTGGCTTGCGCGCAGGTACCTGCCGACCCACCCACCACCCCAACCCACCCACTCCCCCCCCCTCTCCCCGAGTCGCTCTCCTTGATGCCCGGGCCACCTGTGGCGGTGTTTGTGCGGTGGTCGACCATGTGCCAGGTCGCCGACTCGTTCGTCAGTTGCACGAGCATAGGAGCGGTCCTGGACTGGATTGCGGCCGCCAAGCAGTCGGCACTCTACGCTGATTCGGCGTGCTCGGCGGCATTCCACCACCTGCTGGACACGTTCGCGCAACGAGTACGAGAGGGGGAGGAGTGATGGGCGAGGCGGAGAGAAATGGGAGTGTGTGTGTGTGTGTGTGTGTGTGTGTGTGTGTGTGTGTGTGTGTGTGTGTGTGTGTGTGTTGCGAGAGAAGGATTGGGGGGGAGAGAAAGTGGTGGTAGCATCTAATTAACGGCGAGCGGGCTGTCGTGCTTCCCACCTCGCGCCAGTTGTGGGCCCTGGCCGGCAGCGAGGAGTGCAATATGGGGGCGGGCTACAGCATCGCGCGGCTTCTGCTCCGGATACAGCAACACCAGCCTCGCTCGCTCTTTGTCCTGATCGGCGAGGACCTCTCTCACCGCGATCTCGCCGTTCGCCTCAGCGCCATCCACCGCTACTCCTTCCTCTCCAGGCTCGCTGGTGCGTCCCTCGCGCGCAGCAGCTCCGGTCGCAGCCTCGCGCGCGCGCGCGCGGAGTGGCCGTTCATGTCTCGAGAGCCAACGCATCGGTCTTGGCCTCTCTTGCGCAGAGGAGGTGAGCGCCGAGGTGTTGGGGGGCGCGGGCTGCTTGCACCTCATGCTCGACAACCTGCCCTCCGACCGGCTCTCGACGCTTCGCCTGCCCTGCCACGCCTGGCTGCTGGGCTCCTCCCAACAGGTCCTGCGGTGCGCGCGCGTCATCTCCCTCTCTCCCCCCTCCCCCCTTCTCACATGTTGGGGGTTCTCCAGAGTGGTGGAGGCCCTGCTGAGCGACCTCGTGGGCCCCAGGACCGCGCGGCGGAGTCACCGCTATGAAACGTGCGTCGCTCCTCCTCCCCGGCAAAATGCCATGGCCATGGCGAGAAGATCTTCGTGCTCAGGCATCGTGACACATGCGTGGTTGGGGTGCCCCCCAAAGTAGTGACCTGGACGGGGGGCGGGTGGCCTACGGGTTTGCCATGTTGAGGACGGTGGTCGGCGCGGCTCCCCTGACGGTGCTCACCCACATGACGACGCACGCGCTTCCGCCTGCCATCTCCGCTCTGCTCGATTTGGCGCCGGCGTCGTCCCGCCAACCGCCATCTACGCCCACGCCCAAGAAGAAGCGGCCCGCAGGTGCGCATCTCCTTTCACGAGGCCAGTGCTGGCCTTCAGGCGGCGGCGTCCGATGGGGCATGGAGTTACGGCGCCTGAGCGCCTCGCTAGCTAATTATTGGCGGCTATGTGTTGTTGGTTGGTTGGTTGGCTGTTGTTGTTGGTTGGTTGTTGGTTGTTGTTGCTTGGCAGCCGGAGAAACGCACGACGACCTCGAGGGCCTCGGCATGCCCCACAACCATCTGCACGCCACCATACTCCTCGCGTTGCGGTTTGTGCAAGGCCAAGTGCCCGCCTGCGCCAGCCCCGCCCTCAGGGAGAGCAACCAACGCGTACGCCACTGCCCCAGCAGGCAGCAGCAACAACAACGTGGTGGTGGTGGTGGTGGTGGTGGTGGTGGTGGTGGTGGTGGTAGTGGTGGTAGTCAGGTGGTGGTGGTGGTCAGGTGGTGGTGGTGGTGGTGGTGGTGGTGGTGGTCAGGTGGTGGTGGTGGTCAGGTGGTGGTGGTGGTCAGGTGTCCGCTCACAGGGTGGAGCGGCGGGGCCCGCCAACAGGTCAAGTGGTGCGCTGCCGAGTTCCTGGGCTGGCTGTTCGACCAGATGACCCCGCGACAGGGGCTCGAGTGGACGTTGGCCATACAGGACAAGGTCCTGAGGTTGCTGGCGCGCTCCATCGCCGGGCCGACCGCCGACACCCAGCTGCAGATCCATCTGCTGGGGATCCTGCGGGCCGTCGTCGCCATTCAGGCCTCGACCGCCCCCTCCCTGCCCCCCGAAGGAAGCGGTCCCGCCGGGCCCCCGCGGGTGTGGGCCCTGCCCTCTTTCATCTCCACGCTCGCCTCGGGCCTCACGCAGGCCTGGATGCCCGCCATCGACCCACAGGCACGCCCCCCCCTCTCCCTCTCCCTCCCCACCCACCCACCGCTCGCGCTGCGTCTGATCTTGGGGGGGGGCTGAGACGACAGCAGGGCAGGGCGGGAGAGTGGAGCCATGTGTGGTTCGTGGGACACTACTGGGCGGAATTCCTGCGCGTGTGCATGCGCTATTTCAGGAGCCCGCTGGTCAGCATGCTTGTGCCCACGCTCTCCGCCCTCTCCGCCCTCCTCGCCCTCCTCCCCTCGCATGCCGTCCACGAGCCCCTCCTCTTCCAGACCGCCCTCGCCCTTCTCCAGTCCATCCGGGCTCTTCTCCAGTGTACACTCCCCCCCTCCACTCCCTTCAGTTGACCGAGCGTCGGTAGATGACGCCACCTCTCTCTCTCTCTCTCTCTCGAGTAGCCCGTATGACCCCCCACGTGTTGACCTTGGCGCGCGCGTTGCGTGCGTGCAGGTTCCATATTGCCGTTCACGGACGCGCACGGCTCTTCCTCGTCTTCTTCCGCGACCACAAATGCGCCTGCTGGCCAATGGACATCGCTCCGCATTCTCGCCGACTTTGTGCGGGTAAGGGAGCCCAGTTGTTACGCGCGCGCACACACACATGCACACATACAACACACACATGCACACCTCTCCTGGTCTCGCCAACACCGTCCGCGCGTGCGTGCAGGACGTGGTTTTCCACGTGCAGGAGTCGTCGGATCTCACCACGCTGTTCATCGACGGCGAAGCTCGTAATTCGGTGCTGGCCCTGCTGCCGCAGCTCATCGCCGCCTTCTACCACCTCACCCGCGACTCCTCTCCTCACGTACACCCCCCCTCGCCCCCCCCCTCCTGCGGCCCTACTCTCTGAGACAACGCATGGCGCACAGGGCGAGGATGTCGACAGGGCGTCGACCACAGAGCAGCAGCGTGTTCGCCAGGTGCAGCTGAGGCACGCGGTTGTGCTCATCATTGCGCCCCTCATGCGCCACTACCCTCAGCACACCCTCGCCGCGCTGCTCTCGGTCACTTCCCGGCGCCGCCACCACCACCAGCAGCACGACGTCGTCGGGTCGGAGCAGCCGCAGTGGGAGATGGAAATGCTGTCTCGCATCACCGGGCCCAGTCTGGCCGTCTTCTTGGGCGCCCTCGAGCCACTTCTCGGCCCGGCATCCTCCGACCTACTCGTCGCCGCCGCCGCCGCCGCTCTTCAGCGACTACCGGCGTCAGCTGCCCAGCCGTTGCCAGCTCCCGAGCAGAGCCCTGGTGGCCCAGCCTCTGCATTGACCGGCCCCGGCCCTCTTCTAGCGTACGCTCTTCCCCTCCTAGCTGGCTTGTGTGTGTGTGTGTGTGTGTGTGTGTGTGTGTGTGTGTGTGTGTGTGTGTGTGTGTGTGTGTGTGTGCATCGCGCGCGCGTTACGTAATCCGGCATGCCACAGCTCACCGCTGACTTGGTGCGGCGGTCTTCAACCCGTAACGCCCTTGGATTCTTGTGTGTGTGTGTGTGTGTGTGTGTGTGTGTGTGTGTGTGTGTGTGTGTGTGTGTGTGTGTGTGTGTGTGTGAGTAGGGAGTGGGCGGCGCTCGACGTCGTGATCCGATTTATCCGCTTCGTGCAGGGCCAGACCCACCTGTTCGTGGAGGGCCTTTCCTCCCTCAGCTCCTTACTCGCCCGCCAGCTCGAACGCTCTCCGCATCCTCGCTCCGTTCTCCTGCTTGCTACGTACCAGAGTCTCCTCCTCCTCCTCCCCTCCTCGCCTCCCCCTCTCTTTCCCTTCCACCAAATCCACAGCACTCACGCCATCCCTCCCTCCCTCTTCACTCTCTTGCTGCGTGCTGCGTGCTGCTGCTGTGCTGTCGCCGGGCGGATCTGCGCCTTCAGCGTGTTGGCCAAGTATGTGGCCAACCTGCGCGACGAGGTCGGAACAGAAGCCCTCAAGCGGAAGGAGCTGCACAATGTGGTCGGACAACTGGTGGAGGCGGTGGCGTCGGTTGTCGACCAGACCGTGCGTGAGCACCTCTCCTCCATCCAGCCGCTGACCCCGGGCCCCGCCGCGTTCGATGCGAACCCGCTGCCTCCTCCCCTCTCCCCCGGTATCCATCCATTGCGACCTGCTCTCTCCTGCCCGTGGGGCCCCTGCTCTGCTCACACACCGTGGTGGTGGTGGTTGGTGTGTGTGTGTGTGTGTGTGTGTGTGTGTGTGTGTGTGTGTGTGTGTGTGTGTGTGTGTGTGTGTGATGGCATCCCAGCAGCGGTGGTGGCCTGCTTGAGCGAGGATTCGGCCGTCTCTAGCAGCCTGCCGGAGGTTCCCCTCCCCTCCACTCCACGCATAGCCCTCCCCAGCACGCCCCGCCGCCGCCGCCAGCAGCAGTTCCAGCAAAGTCCAATCATGGCGTGTGGTGGCGCCGTCAGGTGATGCGTTGCGTGCGCGACGTGGCGTTGCCTGTGGTGGACCTCGTCTTTGCGGACAAGGAGCGGGCCGCTGCTGTGCTGGCGCCCCTGATCGGGGTCTTCTTGCCGCTGCTTCGGCTGCGCGGGTGCGTCTATCTCCACGAAAGGTTTCTTGCGCCCGCGAGGGGTTGTGCAACCACCGACCCAAGCTCGTGTGCTACTCTATCGGGGCGGGGGGGGGGCGGGGCGATATATGTGGGCCCAGTGAGGGCACGAGGCAGGTGGCGGGCTGGACAATGGAGGTCATGGCTGCCGCCAGCGAGTATCCGCACCTGGGCCGCCTGTGGCGGCGTGACGTCATTGACGTGTTCGCCCACGAACCCCACTTTTTCGCCATTTCTGCCGGTACGACGATGTTTATTCTCCGGGCTCGCACGGGCAGCACTCGTTTAGTAACATGCCAACGGCCGTTTTGACTCTCTCCTATCCTCCTTTCTGACACTCTCTCTTTCACACTGTTGTGTTGTGTTGTGTTGTGTTGTGTTGTGTTGTGTTGTGTTGTGTTGTGTTGTGTTGTGTGTGTTGGGGCGCAGATGTCGTGCCCCATGCCGCTCGAATCATCTCGCATCTCATCAACCAGGACAAGGTGGTGTGGGCCGAGCTCCTCCGTACGTTTTCCCCAGCCGCTGTTGTTGGTTGTGGTTGTGGTTGTTGTTGGTTGTTGTTTGTTGTTGTTTGAGGGTGAGGCGGACGGGCCTGGGCTGACCTCTCGGGAATGCGCCTCACCAGGATCGCTGGGTCGCTCCCTGTCAGCACAAAATGCGGTGACCTCCCTTGCCCTCTTCGGCAGCAGGTACGCCTGACCACGCTTCTTCCCCCCCAACCACCCACCATGCTCACGTGATACGGCGCGCGTGCTATCCTCCGCTTCTCCCTCTTATCGTCCACTCTTGCTGCTCGGGGGGGGGGCTTCATGGCGTCGGACAGGGAAGGAGAAATGCATGTACGCGCGAGGCAGATGCAGCGCCTGTGTCTAGGCATCTACGCCGGGCTCGTCGA
>JANDJZ010000503.1:0-30720 GCA_027943245.1 Acanthamoeba sp. SK_2022b | reverse complement strand
CGCATAAAGTCCTGCGCAACACCTATTTCCTGTTATCCCTGACCCTGGCCTTCTCAGCCCTGACCGCAACCGCCAGCACGATGCTGGGTCTGCCGGCTCCGGGTCTGCTGCTGATGCTGGTCGGTTTCTATGGCCTGATGTTCCTGACCCATAAACTGGCCAACAGCCCGGCGGGCATTCTGGCGGCGTTCGCGCTGACCGGTTTCATGGGATACGCCCTTGGCCCAATCCTCAGCTCGTTCCTGAACGCCGGCGCGGGCGACCTGATCATGCTGGCGCTGGGCGGTACCGCAGCCGTCTTCTTCTGCTGCTCGGCGTATGTGCTGACCACCCGTAAAGACATGTCGTTCCTGTCCGGCATGATGATGGCCGGTTTTGTGGTGCTGCTGGTGGCGGTGATCGCCAACCTGTTCCTGCAGATCCCTGCCCTGCACCTGGCTATCAGCGCGCTGTTCATCCTGTTCTCTGCCGGCGCGATCCTGTGGGAAACCAGCAACATCATTCACGGCGGCGAGACCAACTACATTCGCGCCACCGTTAGCCTGTACGTGTCGCTCTACAACATGTTCATCAGCCTGTTGAGCATTCTGGGCTTCGCCCGCAGCAATTGATCGCACGTTACGCATGCCTTCCTGGCCCCGCTCCGGCGGGGCTTTGTTTTTTGCGGCCGAAAAAATTTGCTAAACTGGCGGCCGTTCCGAATTATCCGTTATCGAGGCAGTATGTTGGAGTTTGAAGGTCGGGTTATCGACACTGACGCGCAGGGCTATCTGAAAAACAGCGCCGACTGGCATGAAGGACTGGCGCCACTGCTGGCGGCACAGGAAGAGATCGTGCTCACCGAAGCACACTGGGAAGTGGTGCGCTTCGTGCGCAACTTCTATCAGGAATTTAACACCTCCCCGGCGATTCGCATGCTGGTCAAGGCCATGGCGCAAAAATACGGCGAAGAAAAAGGCAACAGCCGCTATCTGTATCGCCTGTTCCCGAAGGGGCCAGCTAAACAAGCCACCAAGATCGCCGGATTGCCGAAACCGGTAAAATGCATCTGACCGCTCCGCCCGCAGCGCCGCTGCAGCCCGGCATTCAATAGCGAATGCCAAACCCGGCGTAATCGACCACGCCCTGCGGCTCCACCAGCACGCGTTCGACGCGCGCGCTGCGCGGGCCGCCCTGTTTCAACCACGCCACCAGCTTGTCCACCTGCGCCTGCGTGCCGCAGGCCACCACCTGAACGCTGCCGTCATCAAGGTTGCGCGCATAGCCGGTCACCCCCAGCGCCTCGGCCTGCCGCTGTGTGGAATAGCGGAACCCGACCCCCTGCACCACGCCATACACATACGCAGCTATGCAAACTTGTGTCATAATCGCCCCCTTATTCAGTTTTCGTTATGGCATTGCCGTGCTTTTGCACCGCCGTGTCACTCTTTTTCTCCTAGCTGGCAGCATTATTAATTATGACCGTACGCCTGTTTCTCGCCAAAGGACGTGAAAAGTCCTTACTCCGTCGCCACCCTTGGGTGTTCTCCGGCGCCGTTCAACGCGTTGAGGGCAAAGCCCACTCCGGTGAAACCATCGATATTCTCGACAGCCAGGGAAAATGGCTGGCGCGCGGCGCCTATTCGCCCGAGTCGCAGATCCGTGCACGCGTCTGGACCTTCCAGCCAGATGAAGAGATTAACATCGATTTCTTCATCCGCCGCCTGCAGCAAGCGCAAAGCTGGCGCGATTGGGTCGCGCAGCGCGACGGTCTGGACGGATACCGCCTGATCGCCGGCGAGTCCGACGGCCTGCCGGGTATCACTATCGATCGTTTCCAGAATTTCCTGGTGCTGCAGCTGCTATCCGCCGGTGCCGAATACCAGCGCCCGGCCCTGCTTTCCGCCCTGCAACATTGCTACCCGGAATGTTCGATCTACGATCGCTCCGACGTTGCGGTGCGCAAAAAAGAAGGCCTGCCGCTGGCACAGGGCCCGGTGCTGGGCGATCTGCCCCCGGAACTGCTGCCGATCACCGAACACGGCATGAAGCTGCTGGTGGACATTCAGCAGGGGCACAAGACCGGTTTCTACCTCGACCAGCGCGATAGCCGCCTGGCGGCGCGCAATTACTCCGCCGGCCGTCGGGTGCTGAACTGCTTCTCCTACACCGGCGCCTTCGCCGTTTCCGCTCTGATGGGCGGCTGCGCGCAGGTAATCAGCGTGGATACCTCGCAGGCGGCGCTGGATATCGCCCGGCAGAACGTCGAGCTCAACAAGCTGGATCTGAGCAAAGCGGAGTTCGTCCGCGATGACGTGTTCCAACTGCTGCGCAACTACCGCACCCAGGGCGAGAAATTCGATCTGATCATCATGGATCCGCCGAAGTTCGTCGAGAACAAAAACCAGCTGGCTAGCGCCTGCCGCGGCTACAAAGACATCAACATGCTGGCGCTGCAGCTGCTGAATCCGGGCGGCATTCTGCTCAGCTTCTCCTGCTCCGGGCTGATGCCGACCGACCTGTTCCAGAAAATTTTGGCCGACGCCGCTGTAGATGCCGGACGTGATGTACAATTTATAGAGCAGTTCCGGCAGGCTGCCGATCACCCGGTGATCGCCACGTATCCTGAGGGGCTGTACCTGAAAGGATTCGCTTGTCGGGTGATGTAACTTGAAATGCGCTGCCTTGCCCCCATATATGAGCAAGGCATTGTTTCTCAGGAGGTCATCATGATTGCCAGCAAATTCGGTATCGGACAACAGGTTAGACATAAACTGCTGGGGTATTTGGGTGTCGTGATCGATATCGACCCGGAATACTCTTTGGAACAACCCAAAGCTGACGAGATAGCGGCGAACGATGAACTGCGTTCCGCCCCTTGGTACCACGTGGTGATGGAAGACGAGGAAGGCCAACCGGTACACACCTATCTGGCGGAAGCACAGCTGGATAGCGAAGCCCAGGAGGCACACCCCGAGCAACCATCGCTGGATGAACTGGCGGAATCCATCCGCCACCAGCTACAGGCGCCACGCTTGCGCAATTGACCGCGCCAAGACCTGAGAAACCCGAGAGGGCCTGGCATCGCGCCAGGCCCTTTTTATTCAGCGCTCCAGCCCCAAACGCGGAATGTCGATTTTCGGACAGCGATCCATCACCACGCGCAGCCCGGCCTGTTGCGCCAGCTCCGCCGCCTGATCGTTAATCACGCCAATCTGCAGCCACAGCGCCTTGGCGCCGATCGCTATCGCCTCTTGCGCCACGCCGTAAGCCGCCTCCGAATTGCGAAACACGTCAACCATATCCACCGGCTGCGGTATAGCGGCCAGCGTAGCGTAAACCGGCTGCCCCAGCAGCGTCTGCCCCGCCAGTTTTGGGCTGACCGGGATCACCTGGTAGCCTTGCGCCAACAGATATGCCATCACCCCATAGCTGGGCCGCGACGGGTTATCGCTGGCACCGACCAGCGCGATAGTTTTCACCTGCTGCAACAGCTCGATAATCTCTTGATCTTGCATCTTTCAACTCCCGTTTATCACACCGCCACTCTCCGCTTCGAGTGTAACCGATCGGCACCCGCTCGGCTAAGCGCAACGCGAGGGAAACTTCAGCGCAATCTTATGGTCAGAGGCTGTCGCGGTTCAGCTGCTCATGGTCGTGTCTAATCGCGATAAAATATGTAAAAATGTGAACATAACGCCCGATTGAAAAATTTTGACACAACCTATGCCGTGTTCAACACTTAGAGCTACGTCACTTTATAAGGAGATAATGATGAAATTTGGTCTGGTGGTTGCGGCGTTGCTCAGCATCAGCATGCCTGCCGCGGCTACGACCCTGAAACTCTCCCCGGACATCGACCTGCTGGTGGTCGACGGCAAGAAAATGACAGGTTCGTTGTTAAAAGGCGCCGACAGTCTTGAACTGGATGGCGGACAGCACCAGCTGCTGTTTAAAGTGACCAAAAACGTCCGCGCCGGCCAGCATACGCAGGCCTATGCTTCCCTGCCGCTGGTTGCCTCCTTCAATACGCAAAAGATCAGCCAGGTGGCGATCGAACTGCCGCGCATCGAGAACGATCGCGATGCGCAACGCTTTGACAAGACGTTGAATTATCTGGTGGTCGATAAAGACGGCAACGCCCTGCCGTTCCGGCATGACGTGCTGCATCCCGACAGCGTCACCTTCAATGCCGATTTGGAAAAGGTGATGACGGATTACAACCGCCAGAATCGCTCCGCCTCCGTCGCGGCCTTCGTTCAGGCGAACGCCGATAATCCCTCAACGCCCTCGCTGGCCGGCACGCCGCTGAACGCTCCAACGGTCACGCTGAAAGGGGAAAACGTGTCGGAACAGATGCTGCAATATTGGTTCCAGCAAGCCGACAAGGAAACACAGAAGCGTTTTCTGCGGTGGGCCAATAAACAACCGGTTCGCTGATCCTTCCCGGCGTCTTTCCCCGCAAAGGCGCCTTTTCTTCGCATTTTCAAGCGCAAACGCTAGGCAGTGAAAAACAGTTTCAGTAATCTGTCGCACATCCCCGATTAGCGAAGGACACCGAGATGGAATTGACCACCCGCACTATCGCCGCGCGCAAACACATTGCGCTGGTGGCGCACGATCACCGCAAACAGGCCCTGTTGGAGTGGGTAGAGAGCCACAAGACCATTTTGGCGCAGCACCAGCTGTACGCCACCGGCACCACCGGTAACCTGATCCAGCGCGCCAGCGGCATTCCGGTCACCAGCATGCTGAGTGGCCCCATGGGCGGCGATCAGCAGGTTGGCGCATTGATTGCGGAAGGCAAGATAGACATGCTGATCTTCTTCTGGGATCCGCTGAACGCGGTACCGCACGATCCGGACGTGAAGGCGCTTCTGCGGCTGGCGACCGTATGGAATATCCCGGTGGCCACCAACCGCTCGACCGCGGACTTTCTGATCGACTCTCCGCTGTTCAAAAGCGAGGTGGAGATCGCCATCCCCGACTATCAGCGCTATCTGCAAGAGCGCCTGAAATAGTCCTCGCGGCCTGGCTACCGCCAGGCCTGATGCCTACGGTTTTTTCTGCACCGGTACGCCAAGATCTTGCAGCTGTTCGACGAACACCGAAGGGCGTTCACGATCCTGCAACAGCCAGACCTGGTGTTTGGCGCGAGTCAATGCGACATACAGCAGGCGGCGCTCTTCGGCATCCGGAAAATCCTCCGGCTGTGGCAGCAGCACCTCTTCCAACACCGACTCGCGCGCCACGGCCGGGAAACCGTCACGCCCGTCATGCAAACCGGCGATGATGACGTATTCCGCCTGCTGCCCCTTGCTGGCGTGGATGGTCATAAACTCCAGATCCAGCTTGGGCCAGCGGGTGGCCGCTTTCGCCAGCGCTTCCGGTTTCAGATGATGGTAGCGCGCCAGTACCAAGATACGCTCCTCCGGCTTGGCATAGCCGCTCAGTTTATCCAGCAAGGGCTCCAGCTGCTCGTGCGGCAGGATCGCCACCGACTTTTTATTGCCCTTGCTCAGGCTGTTGAGCGGTTTTTTCAACTGGTGCGGGTTCTGCTGCACGAACCGGTTGGCTACCTCACCGATACGTTCATTAAAGCGATAAGTGGTGTCCAGCGCGCACTGCGCCCCTTCACCGAAGTGAGTGGTGAACGCCGTGGTTAACGTCAACTCTGCGCCGCTGAAGCGATAAATCGCCTGCCAGTCATCCCCCACCGCAAACAGGCAGGTCTGTTTGTTTTGTCGACGCAGCGCCGCCAGCAACAGCGCACGCTGCGGCGAGATATCCTGAAACTCATCGACCAGAATATGTTTCCACGGGCTGACAAAGCGCCCCTTGTCGAGAATATTGACCGCCTGATGGATCAGACCGGAGAAGTCCACCGCCCCTTCCTCTTTCAAGGCGCTTTTCCAGGCTTTCAGCAGCGGTGCCATCAGCCGGATGCGTTTTGAAAACAGATCGAGGATTTCTTCATCCGCCTGCTCAATCATTTCCGCCTGGCTGCCGCCGTGCATGCGCATCAGCCCCAGCCAGCGTTCCAAGCGGCCCGCCAGCCGATCCGCCAGGCGTTGATCCTGCCAAAAGTCGCCTTCCGGCACTTCCCATTCCAGTTCGTCGCTCAACCATTGACGCCACCCCTTGGCCTGGGCTTTTTTCTCTGCGCACTGTTGTCGCCAATGGGTAATCAGCAACGCTTTGCGCGCTTTGGCATCGGTTTCCAATCGGCTGATGGCCGGGGCTTTGCGGCTGCCCTGTTGAATGATCTGCAGCGCCAATGCATGGAATGTCTTGGCCTGAATGCCGACATCGCCCAAACGCGCTTTGATGCGATCATTCATCTCACTCGCTGCCTGACGGCCGAACGCCAACAGCAAAATTTGGCCCGGCTCCGCCTCCTGACGGCGCAGCAGCCAGCCGGCGCGCGCCACCAGCACCGACGTTTTGCCGCTGCCGGCCCCCGCCAATACCAGAACGGAATCCTCGCCGTTGACCACCGCACGGCTCTGAGAGTCATTGAGCGGTGAACTCTCGACGGTCTGGAAGAAGTTGTGATGTTGCTCCAGCATGCGCTCGGTCCACTGCCGGTTGCGTTGTTCGACGCTGCGCAGCCCCTGCTGCAGCCATTGCAGACACAGATGATAATCTGCCCGGCAGTTATCAAACTCATCCAGACGCGCCACCGGCATCGGCAACGCGGAGAAAGCCTCGTGGATTTGCTGCTGCAGCTTGCCCAGCTCAGACTTTTTAAACCATTTGTCTTGCTGCTCGATGCGCTGGATCTGCGCCACCTGCTGTTGCAACACGCCGGCGCTGACCTCGCTCATTTCTGCGCTCCACTGCTGCCAGGCCTGCTGCAGATAATGATGAAAACGCTGCGTTTCCTGCCATTCGGTGCCGTGCAGCCGCACCACTTTTTCGTCCGGCAATTCAAATTCCAGCTCGCCCCAGACGATGCCGCGCTTGCACCTGACCTGAATCAATTGATTGAAGGGGATCAGATATTCATGTTTTTCCCCGCTCACCTCAACGCCGGCGTGCAGCAACCGCACGCGGTTATAAGGGTGCTGAGCCAGGTGTTTCCCCAGCGATGTCGCTTTAAGTTCCATATCGTCGCGCCATGACTATGTTGAGATTAAATAACGGATATCTGCCAGTTTACCTGTGATAAGCAGTGGCACTCTAGCGCTAAAAAAAGGGTAGAATAGATTTTGCGTTTTTATCGTGAATACGCCCGCATCGCGGTTTGGCCATCATTAGAGCAGAATGACGTCTATGCGTACTGTACTGAATATTCTTAATTTTGTGTTGGGCGGTTTCTTCACCACGCTGGGTTGGCTCATCGCCACGGTGTTCAGCGTGCTGCTGGTCATCACGCTGCCGCTCACCCGCTCCTGCTGGGAAATCACCAAGCTGTCGCTGGTGCCTTTCGGCAATGAGGCAATTCACGTCGATGAACTCTACCCGGAAAAAAGCAATGCGCTGCTCTCCGCCGGCGGTTCGCTGCTCAACATTATCTGGTTGGTGCTGTTCGGCTGGTGGCTATGCCTGTCACACATCGCCGCCGGCATCGTGCAGTGCGTTTCGATCATCGGCATTCCGGTCGGCATCGCCAATTTCAAAATTGCCGCCATCGCGCTGTGGCCGGTGGGGCGCCGCGTCGTCTCGGTAGAAATGGCCCAGCAAGCGCGTATTGAGAATGCTCGCCGCCACTATCATCAGCGTTAATTTTTTCTCCGTTTGAGGAGTTTTTCGTGCTCTCTTTTGCACCCGCAGTTCGTCGTTATACCTACAACAGCAACCTGCTGTATCACCTGCGCATCCTTATTGCGCTGATCGGCACCACCGCCGTTCCCTGGTGGTTGGGCATTCCCAAGCTGACCATCCCGCTAACGCTGGGCGTCGTGGCGGCGGCCCTGACTGATTTGGATGACCGCCTGGCCGGCAGGTTACGCAACCTGCTGATCACGCTGGTGTGCTTCTTTGTCGCCTCTGCTTCAATCGAGCTGCTGTTCCCCTACCCCTGGTTGTTCGCCCTTGGCTTAACCACGTCGACCTGCGGTTTTATCCTGCTCGGTGCCTTGGGGCAACGTTACGCCACCATCGCCTTCGGCGCGCTGCTGATCGCGGTTTATACCATGCTCGGCACCGCCATGTACGATGCCTGGTATCAGCAGCCGCTGCTGTTGGTGATCGGCGCACTGTGGTACAACCTGCTGACGCTGGCGGGCCACCTGCTGTTCCCTATCCGGCCGCTGCAAGAGAACCTGGCGCGCTGCTACGATCAGTTGGCCAACTATCTGGATGCCAAAGCCAATCTGTTCGATCCCGATGCCGAGCGCGACGCCGATCTGCCCTGGATGGATGTCGCGATGGCCAACAGCGCCCTGGTCGCGTTGCTTAACCAAACCAAAGCCTCGCTGCTGACGCGCCTGAAAGGCGATCGCGGCCAGCGTGGCACCCGCCGCACCTTGCACTACTATTTTGTCGCGCAGGATATCCACGAACGCGCCAGCTCTTCCCACGTTCAGTACCACGCACTCAGCCGGCAATTCCGCCACAGCGACATTTTGTTCCGCTTCCAGCGTTTGCTGAGCATGCAGGCGCGCGCCTGCCGCCAATTGGCGCAATCGATCCTGCTGCGGCAAAAGTACCAGCACAACCCGCGCTTTGAACCGGCTTTCAGCCGCATTCAGGAGGCATTGGCGCGCATCGCCGAAACCCAGTGCAATACCGAGCAGACCAAGGCGCTGGCGCATCTGTTGAAAAACCTGCATGCGATCGATGCGCAGCTGGCCAATATCGAATCAGAGCAGACGCTGGCCAGCGGGCAAGCGGAAGAGAACAGCCTGGCCGATGACCGCTTAACTGGCTGGAGCGATATCCGGCTGCGCATCAGCCGCCATTTGACGCCCCAGTCGGCCCTGTTCCGCCACGCGATCCGCATGTCGGTGGTGCTGTGCGTGGGTTACGCCTTCATTCAATTCACCGGCATGCAGCACGGTTACTGGATCCTGTTGACCAGCCTGTTCGTCTGCCAACCGAACTACAATGCCACCCGCCGACGCCTGGCATTGCGCATCATCGGCACCCTGGCCGGTATTCTTATCGGCCTGCCAATCCTCTATTTCGTGCCTTCACTGGAAGGACAGCTGGTGTTGATCGTCATCACCGGCGTTCTGTTCTTCGCTTTCCGCACCGTACAATATGCGCACGCGACGATGTTCATCACGCTGCTGGTGCTGTTGTGCTTTAACCTGTTGGGTGAAGGATTCGAAGTGGCAGCTCCGCGCGTTTACGATACCTTGCTAGGCTGCGCCATCGCCTGGGCGGCAGTCAGCTTTATCTGGCCGGACTGGAAGTTCCGCCAACTGCCGGCGGTGGTGGATAAAACGCTGAATGCCAACTGCCGTTATCTGGACGCCATTCTGGTGCAATACCACCAGGGTAAGGATAACGGCCTCGCCTACCGCATTGCGCGGCGAGATGCCCACAACAGCGATGCCGAGCTGGCTTCGGTCATCTCCAACATGTCCGCCGATCCCAAGGCCGACAAGGCGCTGCAGGAAGCCGCCTTCCGCCTGCTCTGCCTGAACCACACACTCCTGAGTTATATCTCGGCGTTGGGTGCGCACCGCGAGCGGCTGAATACCCCTGCCACGCTCGACCTGCTCAATGATGCCGTGTGTTACGTGGACGGCGCCCTGCATCAGGAAGAACAGAACAGCCAGCGCATTGCTCAGGCGCTGGAACAGCTGGCGGAGCGGATTCGCCAAGCCGTTCCGGAACCTGAAAGCAAAGAACAGCTGGTTTTGCAGCAGGTGGGGCTGGTGCTCGAACTTCTGCCGGAACTCACCGCGCTGCACACCCAAATCAATAAGACAGCCTAATCATTCAGGGCCCGCTCGACGGGCCCTGAATCACCGGCTCATGTCCATGGCGGCGCATCGCCATCATATGATCGAACCAGCGCACCAATTCGTTATGCAATTCAGCCGGTAATGCCGCCTGATGATAACCGGCTATCGCCCCGCCCAGCGACAACAGGACTCGCAATCCCAGATTGGTCTGTTGTTGCAGCAGGCTAAGATAGCTGCGTTTCGCGCCCTGCAACCGCAGGTCATAGGCGTTGCGGATACCCGCTCGCCACAACAGCCGCTCCATATTGACATCTATATTCGGCAGCGCCTTCAATCTGCCGTGGTCGCCGGCCTTGAGCCGCTGTTCCCGACGGGCCTCCCTGACAGCTTGCCAAGCCAGCCCCACCAATTCGTTACGTTCCCGCCACAGGGACTCGTCAACCCAGTAATAGCGCAAAGTGATGGGCACTCCGCGCTTGGAATAGACCATATTGACCATGCCCCGAGCGCGAAAGGCCGGTTCCATGCTCGCCGTAGCCCGCAAATACAGCTCGCCTTCCGCTATCACTGCAAACATCACCCCCTCAGCCAACAGCCCATAGCCGCCAAACTGTGACCGCGTGGTGATGGTGCCCAGCGCCGCGAAGCAACTTTTAGCCTGCGTGATTCTTCTCGTCGACATCCTTTTCATAGCATTCCTCCTTTTTAGGTTCCGGTCGTATTATTTCTCTCATCAATGAAAAAAGTAACGTGAACAACTAATTAGAAAAATACGCACTATCCGTCTGCATGCCAATCACAAAAAACACCGGTACAAAAAATGATCGCAATTATGCGAGCCGCTACGAAAATTTGGGTTGATCTTATCCGAAATCAGGGATACTGTATAAACATACAGTAACACGACGGGCGGGAACTTTATGCGTACTCAATCACTCTACCAACCTCATTTTAGCCATGGCTCTTTTACCGCGAACAGCGTTGCGAAGAACACAAATGTCGGCAAAGAGAATGGCTTGATCAGTGAACTTGTTTACAACGAGCGCCAGCCCGCAGTGGCTCAACTGCTGTTGCCCCTGCTGCAGCAACTGGGCAAGCAGTCTCGCTGGCTTCTGTGGCTGACGCCGCAGCAAAAGTTAAGCAAGCAATGGCTGCAGCAATCCGGCCTGCCGGTGGATAAAATGGTGCAGTTGAGCCAAATCAGCCCGGTGAATACGGTTGAGGCAATGGAAAAAGCGCTGCAAACGGGGAACTACAGCGTGGTTCTCGGCTGGTTGCCCGAGCTAACGGAGGAGGATCGTCTAAAATTAAGACGTGCGGCAGAATTGGGTAATGCCTACGGGTTTATCATGCGTCCTCAACGTGACATTGACCCGACTCACGGACACTGTTCCACCCTAAAAATTCACTCTTCTTTGTATCATTAAGTAAATTTAGGATTTTTCCCATCATTTTCGCACCCCGTAGAGGGAACCTTTGCGGGATAAGGCACAAAGCTAGTCCGGCTGCGGTTTGCCAAGCAAAAACGCCCGATGAATCGCCGTTTTTTTAGGCTAAGAATGTTAGCAAATATGTACGATTCCGCGTTTTTTTTTAGAGCCTTATCACATCACACTTGTAACTTTCGCGCCACGTTGTAGACTTTACATCGCCAAGGTTGCTCTATAACGTCAGAAAAACTGGCGAGTAACAAACGAGGGCTTAAACCTTGGCGAAGGAATTTAACCAAGGGCTTAAAACAGCTTTAAAGCTCATTGCCTATTTGGATGATAACGAGGCGCAAAATGAAAAAGACAGCTATCGCATTAGCAGTGGCACTGGCAGGTTTCGCTACCGTAGCGCAAGCCGCTCCAAAAGATAACACCTGGTACACCGGTGCTAAACTGGGCTGGTCCCAGTACCACGACACTGGTTTCTACGGTAACGGTTACCAGAACGGTATCGGCAACGGCCCAACCCACAAAGATCAGCTGGGTGCCGGCGCGTTCCTGGGCTACCAGGCAAACCAATACCTGGGCTTCGAACTGGGCTATGACTGGCTTGGCCGTATGCCTTACAAAGGCAGCGTGAACAACGGTGCTTTCAAAGCGCAGGGCGTTCAACTGGCCGCTAAACTGAGCTACCCAATTGCTGACGATCTGGACATCTACACTCGTCTGGGTGGTATGGTATGGCGTGCAGACTCCAAAGCTAACTACGGCAACGGCACTCGCCTGAGCGACCACGACACCGGCGTTTCTCCGCTGGCTGCTGTTGGTGTTGAATACGCACTGACCAAAAACTGGGCTACCCGCCTGGACTACCAGTTCGTAAGCAACATCGGTGACGCAGGTACCGTTGGCGCACGTCCAGACAACACCATGCTGAGCCTGGGCGTTTCTTATCGCTTCGGTCAGGATGACGTAGTTGCTCCAGTTGCTCCAGCTCCAGCTCCGGCTCCAGTTGTTGAAACCAAGCGTTTCACTCTGAAGTCTGACGTGCTGTTCAACTTCAACAAAGCAACTCTGAAGCCACAAGGTCAGCAGGCTCTGGATCAGCTGTACTCCCAGCTGAGCTCCATGGATCCTAAAGACGGTTCCGTAGTTGTTCTGGGTTACACCGACGCCGTTGGTTCTGCTCAGTACAACCAGAAACTGTCTGAAAAACGCGCACAAAGCGTTGTTGACTACCTGGTCTCCAAAGGCATCCCGTCAGACAAAATCTCTGCACGTGGCATGGGCAAAGCTGATCCAGTTACTGGCAACACCTGTGGCTACAAAGCTGGCCGCGCTACCAAAGCTCAGATCGACTGCCTGGCACCAGATCGTCGCGTAGAGATCGAAGTTAAAGGTATCAAAGACGTTGTAACTCAGCCTCAGGGCTAAGTTTACTCGCCTAATAAAAAACCCCGCATTGCGGGGTTTTTTTTCGTCCTGCTGTTATCAGAACATTCAAGACCCAGTGTAACTAAGGCGCTCTGCCCCGTTTACTTAGGTTCTTTACCGAGAATCGCCTTCAAATCTTCTTTCAACGACGACATCTGATTCGCATACTTCTCTTTGCGCTCAGCATCTTCGATAAGCTGCACAACCGTTTCCGACAGCGTGACGCCACGACGGCGCGCCAGGGCAGCCAAGCGTTGCCAAACCAAAAACTCCAGATCGATAGATTTTTTACGCGTATGCTGGTGTTCTGCGTTAAAATGACGTTTGCGGCGGGCGCGGATCGTTTGCTTCATCCGGTTATCCAGCTCCGGATTCATATGAGCGGCAATCCATGCAAGTACCTTGACCGGCTCATTTTCCAGCTTCAGCAGCTCGTTAACCGCCTCCTGAGCAGCGCTGTTTTCAATGTAGCGGGTAATAAGTTCCCCTTCCCGGTGCTTCTTCACCAGGTACTTCCATTTCCAACCGCTCTCCAGATTTTCCAGTTGCTGATATTTCATCTTGAGCTCTTCAGTGACCGCGTAACTTCAAATAAGCATAACAGCTTTGCGCCGAATTTCCCCGGCAATTAAGCCGTCTTTTAGACTGTTTTTTGCACAGTCATCGCGCGATGTCAAACTCCCTGATGCCAACAGGCACTCCGCATGTATCAAGCTGCCGTTATTCTTGTATAATCGCCCTTTCCCTTTTTAACGATTGCATCTAACACTTTGACCAATAACCGACTTGAATGGCAATCTTTATTGCCGGACGTAACGCCTTATCAGGCGATATTTGATACCGCCGCTCAGTTGGCACCCGTGCCCTTTTCCGCCATTCAGCCTCGGCTGGAAAATGCCCTGACGCTATTTTGCCACCCTCAATTGCCACCGCGTTTCATGCTGTTGAAAGCGCAAGAAACGCGAGAGTACCTGGAACTGATCGCTCACGCCGTCACACCACTGCTGGCGAAGAATACGGCATGCCGCGGCAGCCACTATGCCATTCAGGATGGCAAGGTCAGCATAGAGCCGGCCAGCCGTGGCGATGAGCCTTTCGCCGCCGGCGGTGCTTGTCTGTTCCAGGAGTGGATTGAACCGGAGCAGCTGTTTGGTTGCGTACGGATCCACAATGGCGACATTACCCTGCAACCGGGTCTGGTGCACCAGGCCAACGGCGGCGTCCTGATCCTGTCGGCTCGGGCGCTGCTGGCTCAGCCATTGCTATGGCTGCGGCTGAAGCAGATGATCGGCCAGCGCCAGTTCCATTGGGTTTCGCCAGACGAAACCCGCCCGCTGCCGGTAGCCATTCCACCGATGCCGCTGGACCTGCGGCTGATTGTGGTCGGCGACCGTCACGGCCTGGCCGATTTCCACGATATCGAGCCGGAACTGAGCGAACAAGCGGTCTACGGCGAATACGAAGACGATCTGCAGCTGACCGAAGTCGATGATATGGCGCAGTGGTGCGGCTACGTCAACGGCGTGATTGCCGATCGGCAGTTGCCGATGTTAGCGGCCGACGCCTGGTCGCCGCTGATCGTCCAGGCTGTGCGTTACACCGGCGATCAGGGCATCCTGCCACTCTCGCCGGTTTGGCTTGGCCAGCAGCTGTCCGAGGCTGCACTGTATGCCGAAGAGGAGCGCATTACCGCCAAAGCGTTTGAGGCAGCGTTGAATGCCCGCGAATGGCGCGAAAGCTATCTGGCCGAGCGTATGCAGGATGAGATTGAGTTGGGTCAGATCCTGATTGAGACCGAGGGTGAAGTGATCGGGCAGATCAACGGCCTGTCAGTCCTGGATTATCCCGGCCATCCGCGCAGCTTCGGCGAGCCCTCGCGCATCAGTTGCGTCGTGCATCTTGGCGACGGCGAGTTTACCGACGTCGAGCGCAAAGCCGAGCTGGGAGGCAACCTGCATGCTAAAGGCATGATGATCATGCAGGCGTTCCTTATCGCCGAACTGGATTTGGATCAGCAGTTGCCCTTCTCCGCTTCCATCGTCTTTGAACAATCTTACGGTGAAGTGGACGGCGACAGCGCCTCGCTCGCCGAGCTGTGCGCCTTGGTCAGCGCTCTGTCGCAGCAGCCAATCACACAGCAGATCGCCGTCACCGGCTCCGTCGACCAATTCGGCAACGTACAGCCGATAGGCGGCGTTAACGAAAAGGTCGAAGGTTTCTTCGAAGTTTGTTTACGCCGCGGCCTGACGGGCAAACAGGGCGTCGTATTGCCCGTGACCAACGTGCGCCACCTGTGCCTGCGTCAAGATGTCGTCGACGCGGTACGCGAGGGGCAATTCCATCTGTGGGCGGTAGAGAGCGCGGCGGAAGCCTTGCCTTTGCTTACAGGTTGCCTCTACTCTGATGAACAACAGCCGAATTTGTTGGCGGCCATTCAGGAACGGATTGCGCAGGTGAGCCTGCAGGAACGCCGTCGTCCATGGCCGCTGCGCTGGCTCAACTGGTTCAACCACGGCTGATCGGACTTGTTCAGCGTACACGTGTTAGCTAACCTGCGTCCTTCATTAAAATAAGGCTTACTGAGAACATGGTAGATAAACGCGATTCCTATACGAAAGAAGACCTCGAAGCATCCGGCCGTGGCGAGCTGTTCGGCGCCGGTGGCCCACCGTTGCCGGCAGGTAACATGTTGATGATGGACCGCGTGGTCAAAATGAGCGAAGACGGCGGGACTCACAACAAAGGTTATGTGGAAGCGGAGCTGGATATTAATCCGGACCTATGGTTCTTCGGTTGCCACTTTATCGGCGATCCGGTCATGCCTGGTTGCCTGGGCCTGGATGCCATGTGGCAGTTGGTCGGTTTCTACCTCGGTTGGCTGGGCGGCGAAGGCAAAGGCCGCGCGCTGGGCGTCGGTGAAGTCAAGTTCACCGGCCAGGTGCTGCCAACCGCCAAGAAGGTGACTTACCGCATTAACTTCAAGCGCGTTATCACCCGCAAGCTGATCATGGGCGTCGCCGATGGCGAAGTGCTGGTTGACGGCGAAGTGATCTATACCGCTACCGATCTGAAAGTGGGCCTGTTCAAGGATACCGCAGCGTTCTAATCACGCTGACGGGAAAGCGGCCACCGCCTTCTTTCACAACGATCGCGCATGCCGTCACGTCTCTCGTGGCGGCATTTCTTTTATCCCTCAACTCTTTGCACCGCCTCCGCCCTCCCTTTAAGGATCTCCTGTTTACCCACCGCCAGAGCGCCTAAAGCGTGCCTCGTCTATACGAATCACGCTTTCTCGCTCCTCGTCAGGCCAGCGCGAAGCAATAACCCCGCTGAGAACGCCCTGGGTGATGCCACCTCAGAGGCCACAAACAAAAACCTCCGCCAAAGGGCGGAGGTTATTCCTTTTATTTGACAGAGAGCCGCTTAAGCGGTCACAGCCCTGTCTTCCATGGCTTCTCGCCAACCTCCCAGCCATTGAGACCGGGCGTCCACTGATGATTGGTAGGGACAATGTTCCCTGGAACGCCCTAAAATACCTGCCTGATACCCTCTCGAATGCGCCCTTTCCAGACGATCGCGTTTCTGTCTCTTCATGCCTCGTTTCCCTCATTTTGGTCTGGTGGAAAGAAAACAATGGCTGCTTTTTGCGCAGCCACGAGTTATCAATAGCGCTAAAAGAAGAGAAGATCAATGCGCAAAATTCACGCCAATGTCATATTTGTGAGCTACGCCCGAGGAAAGTGCTAAGTGGCTGATCTGCCGGGAAAGGGTTTAACTTTTTGAAATGAAAAAGAAATCCCTGCCAGTGAGAAAAAAAGACTTTTCACGCTGACAGGGATTAGACGATTTTAGACCAAATTATGACTAAATGCCGCCCATCTGTGCTGCGATAGCCTGGGCTTCCTGCTGCCAGCCCTGCGCCAGCGTGCGCACCAGGGCATCATAGCCGTCCTCACCCTGTTTCAACTCCAGGCTGAAAGGCCGTTTGATCAAGCGCCCCTGGCGGTTCAGCACCCACTCGCCGCGAACGATCGCCTTGCCGTCAAAGCGGCCATGGAAACCGCTGATGGTCACGTTCAGCACATCCTGATCGCTGCTCATCGGTTGCGAAGAAACCACCCAGCCTGGCAGCGCGCTGCTCAGGTTGGTGACCAGCGTTTGCTGCAGCTGCTGGTCGAGCGGGCTGGCCCACAGGTTGTTCTGGGCTATCACATACTGTACGTCGTTGGTTTGATACACCACGCCGCTCTGCGCCAGATAATCCGCCACACTCACGTGCTCCAGCCACAGCTGGCGCGTGGAAGCGCCGCTGCTGCTGGCAGCGGCCGGCGCACCCAGCGCCGGCAACTGATAGTAGGTCTTCTGTGGCGAACTGCTGCAGGCGCTGAGCAACAGCGCCAGGGCTACCGGGATCCATTTCATCATTTCGTGGCCTTCTTCGGCTGAGGGTCAGTGCTGCCGGCGGCTTCAAACACCAGCGCGTTGCTCTTCTCATTCAGGGTGCGCAGCACCGGTTGCAGCTCACGCAACACTTGGTCGAGGCGCTGCATATCGCCCACCATCTTGTTGTAAGCCGGTGAACCAGGCTGGAACCCTTTCATGCTGCGGTTCAGCTCCAGCAGCGTTTTCTGCATGTCCTGCGGCAGCGCCTGCATCTCTTTGCTGGCGATGATGTCGTTCAACGACTTCATGGTCTGCTGCGTCGACTTCATGGTTTTCTGACTTTCCGCCAGCGTCTTGGTCGCTTCGTTGATCATCGGATTGATCGGCATCGCGTTGATCTTGTCCAGCGTCTGCATCAGTTTCTGCTGGATCTGCGCCAGCCCGCCGCTGGTGGTCGGCATCAGCGGATAACCGAACAGCTCGCGCGGCCCTTTCCACGGTTTCTCCTGCGGATAGAAGTCGAGATCGATATACAGCGAACCGGTCAGCAGGTTGGCGGACTTCATCGAGGCGCGCATACCGCGCGATTCCGCGTCCTTCAAATGCCCTTCGATATCGAAATTACCGCCCAGCTGTTTCTGGAAGCGATCCGGCTCGATACGGATCAGCACCGGAATGCGGTAGTCGTTATCCAGACGCTGCGCCATGCCCTCTTTATAGAACGGCACCTGCGCCACCGTGCCCAGGCGGATGCCGCGGAACTCGACCGGGGCGCCCGGCTGCAGGCCGCGTACCGAATCAGAGAAGAACAGCAGGTAATCCTTATGCACGGTATACAGCGAATCCTGCGTGCTGCGCTGGTTGTCGAACAGCTGGTACTCCGCCTTCTCTTTCGCCAGTTCACCGCGATCCCAGCCGTCCGGTACGTCGAAGCTGACGCCGCCGCTGAACAGGGTAGTCAGCGATCCCATCTCCACCCGCATGCCCTGCGCCGACATGTCGAACGCCACGCCGCTGTCTTTCCAGAAGCGTACGTTGGTGGTGACCAGCTGGTCGTAAGGCGCGGTGATGAACAGCTGATAGCGCATGGCGCGTTCTTTAGGATCGAAGTAGCTGGTTTCCACCGACCCGACGCGATAGCCGCGGAACAGCACCGGGTCGCCGGCGTTGAGCTGGCCCGATTTCTCGCTGTCCAACACGATGCGCAGCCCCTTGGCGTCCGGGGAGGCCAGCGGCGGTGCGTCAAGCAGCTGATAGTTGTCTTTGCCGTCTTTGCCCTTGCTGCCCGGCTGCAGTTCGATATAGGCGCCGGACAGCAGCGTGCCCAGCCCGGAGACGCCTTCACGGCCGATCTGCGGCTTCACCACCCAGAAGGCGGAGTCCTGACGCAGCAATTTCTCCATACCGGAATTGAGACGCGCCTGTACCATCACCTTGCTCAGATCATCGCTCAGCGTGACGGTTTCCACCACGCCGACGTCCACGCTGCGGCTTTTGATTTTGGTTTTACCCGCTTCCAGCCCTTCCGCCGTCGTGGTGACCAGCGTCACCACCGGCCCCTGATGGCTGAAGTGGTAAAACAGGATCCAGGCGCCGATCAGCGCGGTCACGATGGGAATGATCCACACCGGCGACCAGCGTTTGATCTTCTCAACGTCTGCGACGCTATGATTATTTTCCGTCACCTTGCGGCTCCTTGTTGATTGTTTCACTTGCGCGATCCCAGGTCAGCCGGGGATCAAATGTCATGGCGGCGAACATGGTGAGGATCACCACCAGCGCGAACAGCACGGCGCCCGTCGCAGGATAAATGCTCATCAACTGCCCCATTCGCACCAGCGCCGACAATACGGCGATCACAAACACGTCGATCATTGACCAGCGGCCAACGAACTCGACCACTTCATAAATCAGGTGCATCCGCTCGCTGTCGGCACGCGGCTTTTTCCTGCCGTTGGCATCCCAGCACAGCCAGCCGATCGCCAGCATTTTCAGCGACGGCACCATGATACTGGCGATGAAAATCACCATCGCCACCGGATAAGAGCCGTCCCCCCACAGCAGGATCACCCCCGCCATGATGGTGGAGTTCATCTTGTTGCCCAGCGCCTCGGTCACCATGATCGGCATCAGGTTGGCCGGGATATACAGCATGATGGAGGTCACCAGCAGCGCCAGCGTCCACTGCAGGCTGTGGCGGCGGCGCACGTAGCCCTTGGTGTGGCAGCGCGGGCAGCGTACCTGATTGGCCGGCAGGATCGCCGTGCAGCAGGCGCAGGAGCGCACGCCCTGGCGCATGCCGGTGCGCCCCACCGTCAGCGGACGATCGAGACGCGGTGCCGGTTCGATGTCCTGCCACAGCCAGCGCCGATCCACGCACTGGAAGGCGCGCACCTGCAGCAGGCAGAACAGGCAATAAGGCACGAAGCTGCTGCCGATGCCGATATCGCCGTAGGCCATCAGCTTGACGAAGCTGACCAGCACCCCGGCGAGGAAAATTTCCACCATGCACCAGGTCTTGAACTGGAACAGCACCCGGGCCATCCACTCTTTGAGCCCGAGCGGCAAGCGCACTTTGGCGCACAGCAGAACGATCGCCACCATGCAAAATGCCGGGATCAGCTGCACGAACACCATAAACAAGGTGGCCATACTGGCGTAATCTTCCGCCACCATGACCTCCGGAATTTGAATCAGCCGGATTTCGTTGCCGAGGCCGGCGACGCGCATGTTGATAAACGGGAAAATGTTGGCCAGCACCAGCATGAACAAGGCACTGAGCGCGTAACCGATCGGCCGCTTGCGCGGTTCGTCCCAGCGGACGCTGAGCGTGGTTTTGCAGCGCGGGCATACCGCTTTGCTGCCATAGGCCAGCGGCGGTAGCGCCACCAGCATGTCGCACTGCGGGCACAGCATCAGGTTATCCTGGTGCTCCGCCGAAGGTACGGAATGACTATGCTGCTGATGATTGTTGTGGGAACACACCATATTCCTCCTCAATAACGTTGCTCACCGGCACGTCGATACCGCCCGCAGCAGCGCGCGGGCGGTATCGCAACGGTCAGCCGTTTTTCATCGCTTCCAGCTCTTCCCAACGGGCGAAGGCCTGCTCGAGCGCCTGCTCTGCGTTAGCCAGCGCCGTCAGCACTTCTTGCGTTTCGCTGTGCGGCCGCGTGAAGAAGTCGGCATCGCTCATCTGCGCCTGCAGCGCTTCGATTTCCGCCTCCAGCTGTTCGAGCCGCTGCGGCAGCTGTTCCAGTTCGCGCAGCAGGTTGTAACTCAGCTTGGCCGCCGCTTTCTTCGGCTGTTCGGCCTTTTTCTCCGCCGCCGGTTTGCTCGCGCTCGGCGCCGCCTGACGAATCGGTTTCGCCGTGGCGCGCTGATGATGCGCATCGTAATAGCCGCCGACGAAGGCGTTGATCACGCCGTTGCCTTCAAAGATCCAGCACTCGGTCACCGAGTTGTCGACGAACTGGCGATCGTGGCTGACCAGCAGCACGGTACCCTGATAGCCGTCGATCAGCTCTTCCAGCAGCTCCAGCGTTTCGACGTCGAGATCGTTGGTTGGTTCATCGAGGATCAGCAGATTGCTCGGTTTCAAAAACAGCTTAGCCAACAGCAGACGGTTACGCTCACCGCCCGACAGCGCCTTCACCGGCGTCATCGCCCGTTTCGGGTGGAACAGGAAGTCCTGCAGGTAGCCCAAGACGTGACGAGGACGGCCGTTGACCATCACTTCCTGCTTGCCTTCCGCCAGGTTGTCCATCACCGTGCGCTCCGGATCAAGATCCGCGCGGTGCTGGTCGAAATAAGCCACTTCCAGCTTGGTGCCGCAATGCACGCGGCCGCTGTCGGCTTTCAGCTGACCGAGCATCAGTTTCAGCAGCGTGGTTTTGCCGCAGCCGTTCGGGCCCACCAGCGCAATCTTGTCGCCGCGCTGTACCTGGGCGGAGAAACCGCGCACCAACACTTTTTCACCCACCTGATAATTGACGTCTTCCAGCTCGAACACGATTTTGCCGGAGCGGGTCGCCTCTTCCACCTGCATTTTGGCGGTGCCCATCACTTCGCGGCGCTGGGAACGCTCGACGCGCAGCGCCTTCAGCGCGCGTACGCGGCCCTCGTTACGGGTTCGGCGCGCTTTGATGCCCTGACGGATCCAGACCTCTTCCTGCGCCAGCTTGCGATCGAACTCAGCGTTTTGCAGCTCTTCCACCCGCAGCGCTTCTTCTTTGCTCTGCAGATACAGATCGTAGTTGCCCGGCCAGGAAACCAGCTTGCCGCGATCCAGATCGACGATGCGCGTCGCCATGTTGCGGATAAACGAACGGTCGTGCGAGATGAAGACGATGCTGCCGTCAAACTCTTTCAGGAAGCCTTCCAGCCAGTCGATGGTTTCGATATCCAAGTGGTTGGTCGGTTCGTCGAGCAGCAGCACGCGCGGCGAGCTCACCAGCGCGCGGCCCAGTGCCGCTTTACGCAGCCAGCCGCCGGACAGCGAGGAAAGCTCGGCGTCGCCGTTCAGCCCCAGCTGCAGCAGCACTTCGCTGATGCGGCTGTCAAGCTGCCACAACCCCTGGTGGTCGAGGATCTCCATGATTTGCGCCATGCGCGCCAGGTTTTTCTCGCTCGGATCGCTCTCCACCAGGTGGGAAATCGCATGATACGCCTTCAGGTGTTCCGCCTGCTCCGCGACGCCTTCGGCCACGAAGTCGAACACGCTGCCGCCGATATTGCGCGGCGGATCCTGTTGCAGGCGCGCCACGATCAGATCCTGTTCGTAGATCACCCGGCCGTCGTCCAGCGGGATCTCTTTGCCAAGGATCTTCAGCAGCGTGGACTTACCGGCGCCGTTGCGCCCGACCAGACACACGCGCTCGTTGTCTTCGATATGAATTTCGGTGTTGTCTAAAAGCGGCGCATCGCTGAAAGAGAGCCAGGCACCGGACATGCTGATTAACGACATAGTAATTATTTTCCTTCGCCGGCGTGAGTCACCAGCCAGCAGTTGTGGATCTGACGGTTACGGGCAAAGTCCTGCGACAGCGTCTTGGCGGTGATCTCTTTCGCCTCCAGGCCCAGCGCGCTCAGCCCTGCCATATCCATTTGGAAACCGCGCTTGTTGTTCGAGAACATGATGGTTCCGTTACGGCGCAGCAACCGTTTCAAATCTTTCATCAGCGCCAGATGATCGCGCTGCACGTCAAAAGTGTTCTCCATCCGCTTGGAGTTGGAGAACGTCGGCGGATCGATGAAGATCACGTCGAACTGTTCGTTGGCGTTGCTCAGCCACGACAGGCAGTCGGCCTGGATCAACCGATGCTGACGGCCGGTCAGGCCGTTGGCGCGCAGGTTCTTCTCCGCCCATTCCAGATAGGTACGCGACATGTCCACCGTGGTGGTGCTGCGCGCGCCGCCCAGCCCGGCGTGCACGCTGGCGGTGCCGGTATAGGCGAACAGGTTGAGGAAGTCCTTGCCGTTGCTCATCTCGCCCAGCATGCGGCGCGCGATGCGGTGATCGAGGAACAGGCCGGTATCGAGATAGTCGGTCAGGTTGACCCACAGCTTGGCGTTATACTCTTCCACCAGCAGGAATTCGCCTTTCTGCGCCAGTTTCTCGTACTGGTTCTTACCCTTCTGCCGCTCGCGGGTTTTCAGGATCAGCTGATTCGACGGCAATTCCAGCACCGCCAGCGTCGCGTTGATCACATCGAACAGGCGCTGACGCGCTTTTTGCGCATCGACGGTTTTCGGCGGCGCATATTCCTGCACCACCACCTTGCTGCCGTAGCGGTCCACCGCGACGTTGTATTCTGGCAGATCGGCATCGTACAGGCGGTAGCATTCAATGCCCTGCTGTTTCGCCCACTTGTCGAGCTTCTTCAAGTTCTTGCGCAGACGGTTGGCGAAATCTTCCGCCACCTGCACGCCGCCGGTAGTGGCACCGGCCGGGTTCGCCGCCAGCTGATAGTTTTTCTGCACGCACTCCAGCGGGCCGTTTTTCGCCTTGAACTGGCGCTCGGCGCGCAGCTGCAGGCAGCTCAACAGCTCCGGCGAGGCGCTGAACAGCGAAAGCTGCCAGCCGCCGAAGGCGCTTTTCATCACGCGGCCCAGCATGTTGTGCAGCGCGATCAACGCCGGTTCGCTTTCCAGACGCTCACCGTACGGCGGGTTGCTGATCACGGTGCCGTGCGGGCCTTCCGGCAGCGGATTGGTCAACCGCGCCACGTCGCCGACGTTGAAGGTGATCAGCTCGGCGACGCCGGCGCGGCGGGCGTTGCCGCGCGCCATTTCAATCACCCGACGATCGATATCGGAGCCGAAGAAGCGAGAGGCGGTTTCCTGCAGGCCGCGGCGTGCGCGCACCTGCGCTTCGGTGGTGACTTCACGCCACAGTTCGGCGTTGTGGCCGTTCCAGGCGCTGAAGCCCCAGTGTTGGCGGTGCAGGCCCGGCGCGCGATCGGCGGCGATCATTGCCGCTTCGATCAAGAGCGTGCCGGAGCCGCACATCGGATCGAGCATCGGCGTGCCCGGCTGCCAGCCGGAACGCAGCACGATGGCGGCCGCCAGGTTTTCCTTCAGCGGCGCCTGGCCGGTGAGATCGCGGTAACCGCGCTGATGCAGGCCTTCACCGCTCAGATCGAGCGCCACGCTGGCCATATCGCGCTGCAGGAAGACGTTAACGCGAATATCCGGCTGCTGCTTGGCGACCGTCGGGCGTTGGTCAAGTTTGCGGGTAAAGCTGTCGACGATGGCGTCTTTCACCTTCAGCGCGCCATACTGGCTGTTGCGGATCTCTTCGTTCACGCCGCTGAAATGCACGGCAAAGGTTTTATCCACGCCAAAAATACTCGGCCAGTCGATCGCCTGCACCCCGAGGTACAGATCCAGATCGCTGTGCACGCGGAATTCGTTCAGCGGCAACAGAATGCGCGAAGCCAGGCGGCTCCACAGCAGGCTTTGGTACAGAAGACGATCGTCACCCTGAAAATGTACCCCACCCTGCACCACTTTGCAGTCGTGAGCGCCAAGCGCTTCCAGCTCGCTTTTTAACAGTTCTTCCAATCCACGCGCCGTGCTGGCAAACAGAGAGTTCATATCGTGCTTATCACCAAAAAGAAAATTGTTGCGCATTATAGCTAATCCGCACCGCTTGTCATAAAGTTGCTCCCTTCTATTTAATAATCGCACGGAGATAAGGGTGATCACGCTTTCCAGACTCTACGTCCATCCGGTTAAATCACTGCGCGGTCTGCAGCTTTCTTACGCCCAGGTCGGCAGCAGCGGTCTGGCCTTCGACCGCAACTTTATGATCACCGAGCCGGATGGCACCTTTATTACCGCGCGCCAATACCCGCAGATGGTGCTGTTCACGCCGGCGCTGCTGCCGGACGGGCTATTCCTGACCGCGCCGGACGGCGAAAGCGCCGCCATTCGCTTCAGCGACTTCGCCGCCGCGCCGCAGCCGACCGAGGTGTGGGGCAATCATTTCACCGCGCTGATCGCGCCGGATGAGATCAACCGCTGGCTGAGCGGCTATTTCCAGCGTGACGTGCAGCTGCGCTGGCTGGGGCCGGAGTTGACCCGCCGGGTGAAGAAGCACCCCGAGATCCCGCTGACGTTTGCCGACGGCTACCCTTATCTGCTGATTAACCAGGCTTCGTTCAACGATCTGCAGCAGCGCTGCCCCGGCAGCATCAAGCTGGAGCAGTTCCGCCCCAATCTGGTGGTGAGCGGCGCAACCGCCTGGGCCGAGGACGGCTGGCAGGTGATCCGCGTCGGCGACGTCATGTTCGATCTGGTGAAACCCTGCAGCCGCTGCGTGCTCACCACCGTCAGCACCGAGCGCGGCCGCAAGCACCCGAGCGGCGAACCGCTGAGCACGCTGCAAAAATTCCGTTCCGCCGACAACGGCGACATCGATTTTGGCCAGAATATGATCGCGCGTAACAGCGGCATCATTCGCGTGGGCGATACGGTGGAAGTTCTGTCGACCAAGCCGCCGCGCCCTTATGGCGCCGGGAAAGTGGTGGAGAGCGTGCAAGCGCCGCAAGACAGCGAGCACAGCGTCACTATCGAATACGAAGGAAAGGTGTTTACCGGCAATAACCAGCAGATCTTGCTCGAGCAGCTGGAACAGCAAGGCATCCGCGTACCTTACTCCTGCCGTGCAGGGATTTGCGGCAGTTGCCGCATTACGTTGCTGAGCGGTGAAGTCGCGCCCCTGAAGAAAAGCGCGCTGGGCGACAACGGCACCATCCTGTGCTGCAGCTGCATCCCGAAAAGTGATTTGACCCTGGCGTAATCCGCCTTATACCGCCCTGTCGTAAGCCGGGGCGGCGCTTTCATCCTGCGCACAGGGTTTCAACCGATCGTGCATCACCTTGATGGCATCGCCCAATACCATGGTGCGGCCAGCGACCGTCAGCTGATTTTGCGCCAGCAGGCACAGGCTGGCGTTATCCCCGGCCTCTACCACCAGCAGGCGCGCTTCCGCGCCGCTTTCCATCACTTTCACCGCCGCCAGCTCGCCGTTTTTCGGCTGCAACGGATAATGCTGCTGCGAAAAATGCCAGCTCTTCGGCATCAGCGGTTTCAGGAAACGGTAGGCGACCAGCGCATTCAACACCAGCTCGGCGCGCTGCTCATGGCTGAGTTTGACCTGTTTGCACTGTTCTTCATAGGTGAAATAAAGGGCGGCGTCGTCCACGCAAAAAGCGCATTCATCGAAGGCGTCCGGCGTTAACATTTTGGCCGGGAAACGTGAACGAAAGATCATACCATTAGCTAAATCCAGCATTAGCCGATCGTGTTCGGCATCAAAATACCAACGCCAATTATCGTCAGGTTTTATCTTCATTTCGTATCCTTCTCGCTGCCTATGCCAACGCCGCACTCACCCTAAAAGGCGATTTTATCACCGATAAAATAGCTTAAACATCGGATAATTCCGCGAACGATATTTATGCTAACGAAAAAAATATAGACGAGCCGGGGGCAGAAATAAACCCCCGGAATAAAATGAGAGGAAAAATATTAGATATGGGTAACGATATCTTTAATCAAACGCGGGCCGTGATAGATAAATCCGGAATAAATTTGCAGCAGGCTCGCGCCGGCCTCCATTTTTTCGCGCGCCGCCGTCAGCGAATCGATGCCGCCCACGCCGATAATCGGCAGGCGCCCTTGCAGTTCGGTGGAGAGACGACGGATCACTTCGGTGCTGCGTGATTGCAACGGACGCCCACTTAACCCGCCCGCTTGTTCGCAGTAATTCAGCCCCTGGATCAATTTTCGATCCAACGTGGTATTGGTGGCGATCACGCCATCGATATTATGCCGCACCAGGCTATCGGCAATTTGGATCAATTCTTCTTCTGAAAGATCCGGCGCGATCTTTACCGCCACCGGCACATATTTGTGATGGCGCGCATGTAATTCCTGCTGCTTATTTTTAATCGCCGCCAAAAGATCGTCCAGCGCTTCGCCATACTGTAAGGATCGTAACCCCGGCGTATTCGGTGACGAGATGTTAATCGCGATATAACCGGCATACGGATAAACTTTATCCATGCAGATCAAATAATCGTCTTTGCCCTGTTCGACCGGGGTGTCTTTATTCTTGCCGATATTGATCCCAAGAATGCCGCCGAAATGGGATTTCTTAACGTTTTCAACCAGATTGTCCACGCCATGGTTATTGAACCCCATGCGGTTGATCAGGCCTTCCGCCTCGACCACGCGGAACAAGCGCGGCTTGTCGTTGCCCGGTTGCGGGCGCGGCGTCACGGTGCCGACTTCCACATGGCCGAAGCCCATCGCGCCGAACGCATCGATGCACTCGCCGTTTTTATCCAGACCGGCGGCCAATCCCAGCGGGTTTTTAAACGACAGCCCCATGCAGCTGACCGGTTTGGTCGGCACGGACTGGCGAACAAGAAACGCTAATGGGGTGCCGGTAATACGGCTGAGCTGACGAAAGGTCACTTCGTGCGCACGTTCCGGATCGAGCTGGAACAACGCTTTCCTGATGAGGGGGTAGTACATGGACTCTCCTGATTTCCCGGTTGCAAACCGGGGGCGTATTATCCGGTATCCCCCACCCAATTGGAATTGATTAAAGGCAAAAAAAGCGGTTTTTACGCAACCGTTTTCCCGCTTCGCCGCCAAATCGGCGCCAATCCGCTTTTGCGCATATCGAAATCAAAAAATGAGATTTAAAAAACGCGCCCGATTGCTGGTAGGTTTAAAACACTTCCTGTTGATTTTCTAATTAAACCTAACTTTTAGTTATAAGGAGTGGCAATGCGCGTTATATCACTGGCCGGCAGCCCACGCATCCCATCACGTTCCGCCGCACTGCTCGCGCTGAGCCAGAACTGGCTGCGGCAGCAAGGGGTGGAAGTGACGGCTTATACCCTGCACGACTTCGATGCCGAAGACCTGCTGTATGCCAACTTCAACAGCCCGGCGATCAAGGCGTTTGCCGACCAGCTGGCGCAGGCCGACGGCCTGCTGATTTCCACGCCGGTTTATAAAGCGTCGTTTTCCGGCGCGCTGAAGACCTTGCTGGATCTGCTGCCGGAACGCGCTCTGGATCATAAGGTAGTGCTGCCGCTGGCAACCGGAGGTTCGATCGGCCACATGCTGGCGGTGGACTATGCGCTCAAACCGGTGCTGGCAGCGCTGAAAGCGCAGGAAGTGCTGCACGGCGTATTCGCCGACGACAGCCAGGTCCAACTGACCGGTGAAGGCGCCACGCTCACCGACGCCGTCGCTACCCGGCTGGAAGAGGCGTTGGCCAGTTTTTATCTGGCGCTTGGCCGCCGCAAACCGCCCGCGCTGCGCGTCGCCTCGCCGCTGGCGGCGCGTCAGACCGCCTGAAAGGCCTGGAAAAGGAGAGCCTGAATGAAAGAACGCATCGCTTTACGGCGCTGGCTGAGCGCCGCTACCCTCACCGGCCTGCTGTCGCTGGTCTGGGCCAATGCCGCCGCTGCGCAGGATCCGGCGCAGTTCCGCATCGGCTACCAAAAAGGGTCGGTCAGCCTGGTGCTGGCGAAGAGCCACCGGCTGCTGGAGGAACGTTTCCCCGCCACCCGCATCAGCTGGATCGAGTTTCCCGCCGGCCCGCAGATGCTGGAGGCCTTGAACGTCGGCAGCATCGATCTGGGCAGCACCGGAGATATTCCGCCGATCTTCGCGCAGGCGGCCGGCGCTGACCTGCTGTATGTCGGCGTTGAGCCGCCCAAACCCAAGGCGGAAGTGATCCTGGTGCCGGAAAGCAGCCCGATCAAAACCGTCGCCGATCTGAAAGGCCATAAGGTCGCCTTCCAGAAAGGCTCCAGCTCGCACAACCTGCTGCTGCGATCGCTGCAAAAGGCCGGCCTGCAGTTCACCGATATCCAGCCCGCCTATCTGACGCCCGCCGATGCGCGCGCCGCCTTCCAGCAGGGCAACGTCGACGCCTGGGCCATCTGGGATCCTTATTATTCCGCCGCGCTGCTACAGGGCGGCGTGCGAGTGCTCGGCGACGGCACCGATCTGAACCAGACCGGTTCCTTCTATCTGGCGGCGCGCCCCTATGTCGAAGCCAACGGCGCCTTTATCAGCCAGGTCTTGACGGTGCTGACCCAGGCCGATGCGCTCACCCGCAGCGACCGGGCGCAAAGCGTGACCCTGCTGGCTAACGCCATGGGGCTGCCGGAACCGGTGATCGCCAGCTATCTGGATCACCGCCCGCCGACCGCCATCACACCGCTCGATGCGCGGACGATCGCCGCGCAGCAGCAAACCGCCGACCTGTTTTACGCCAACCGGCTGGTGCCGGTGAAGGTTGACATCTCGCAACGCATCTGGCGCCCAAGCGCACAATAACTCATGGGAGAAGATTAACGATGAGCCTGAACGTTTTCTGGTTTTTACCCACCCACGGCGACGGCCACTATCTTGGCAGCGCACAGGGCGCGCGCAGCGTCGATCACGGTTATTTGCAGCAGATCGCCCAGGCGGCGGATCGGCTGGGATTCGGTGGGGTACTGATCCCCACCGGCCGCTCGTGCGAAGACTCCTGGCTGGTGGCCGCCTCGCTGATCCCGGTCACCCAGCGGCTGAAGTTTTTGGTCGCGCTGCGGCCGGGCATCATCTCCCCTACGCTGGCGGCGCGCCAGGCGGCGACGCTGGATCGCCTGTCCAATGGGCGTGCGCTGTTCAATCTGGTCACCGGCGGCGATCCGGAAGAGCTGGCGGCCGAGGGGCTGCACCTGAGCCATGAAGAGCGCTACGAAGCCTCAACCGAGTTCACCCATATCTGGCGCCGGGTGCTGGAAGGCGAAACCGTCGATTTCGACGGCAAGCATATTCAGGTGAAAGGCGCCAAACTGCTCTTCCCGCCGGTGCAGCAGCCGCGCCCGCCGCTCTATTTCGGCGGATCCTCCGCCGCCGCGCAGGATCTGGCCGCCGAACAGGTAGAACTGTATCTCACCTGGGGAGAGCCGCCGGCGCAGGTTAAAGAGAAGATCGAAGAGGTGCGCGCCAAAGCAGCGGCGAAAGGCCGCCAGGTACGCTTCGGTATCCGCCTGCATGTCATCGTGCGTGAAACCACCGAAGAGGCCTGGCGCGCCGCCGACCGGCTGATCGCGCACCTCGATGAGGAAACCATCGCTAACGCGCAGCAGGCCTTTGCGCGTTTCGACTCCGTCGGCCAACGGCGCATGGCGGCGCTACACGGCGGCAAAAAGGATAACCTGGAGATCAGCCCGAACCTGTGGGCCGGCATCGGCCTGGTGCGCGGCGGCGCCGGCACCGCGCTGGTGGGAGACGGCCCGACGGTCGCGGCGCGCATGCAGGAATATGCCGATCTGGGCATCGACACCTTTATTCTCTCCGGCTATCCGCATCTGGAAGAGGCCTACCGCGTCGGCGAACTGCTGTTCCCGCACCTCGATCTGGCGCAGGAGGAAACGCCCGCGCGCCTTCAGCCGGTGCGCCCGCAGGGCGAAGTGGTGGCCAACATCTATGTTCCGCAAAAAGTGTCGCAGAGCTGAGGAGTGCCCCGATGGCAAAGAACGCGCAACGCATCCTATATCGGCTGGCCCCCTGGGCGCTGCCGCTGGCGCTGGTGATCCTCTGGCAGATCGCTGTCGAAACCGGCTGGCTGTCCAACCGCATTTTACCGGCGCCGAGCGCAGTGCTGGCCGCCTTCTGGAGCCTGAGCCAAAGCGGCGAACTGTGGCAGCATCTGAGCATCAGCAGCCAGCGCGCGTTGATCGGCTTTGCCATCGGCGGCAGCATCGGGCTTACCCTCGGCTTTATTACCGGGCTGTCGCGCTGGGGCGAACGCCTGCTGGACAGCTCGGTGCAAATGATCCGCAACGTGCCGCACCTGGCGCTGATCCCGTTGGTGATCCTGTGGTTCGGCATCGATGAATCCGCCAAGATCTTTCTGGTGGCGCTCGGTACGCTGTTCCCGATTTATCTCAATACCTACCACGGCATCAAAAACATCGATCGCGGCCTGTTGGAGATGGCCCGCAGCTACGGCCTGAGCGGTTTCCGCCTGTTTACACAGGTGGTGCTGCCGGGCGCGCTGCCGTCGATTATGGTCGGCGTGCGTTTCGCTCTTGGCTTCATGTGGC